>NW_020717431.1:0-25964 GCF_900518725.1 Notechis scutatus | reverse complement strand
GCTTGTGTGAGCCCTCTTGATTTCCTAGGAATCTACAGCTTGTTGTCCTGATGCTAGCTTGGGACTTATGTAAAGACTCTATCTATGCCCTTGGTTTCGTTTCCATCAGTCATATATCATGAAATAGAGTAGACCTTATTATTTTAAAACAGAAGAAAGAAAATAATGCTCATGCTCATTTACTGAACATAGAACCTATCTTGTAATTTTGGCACCACCATTGAAGTCATGTTTCTGTCCAATATATAATCTTAAAAAACAATGGGACAATGGCAAGGAATTCAATACTGATTTCAGGTCAGAACTTATCATAGAGAAGAAGGTAGTCTTAAAGAAAAGTCCCTTGTTCCTAAACTACTTTCAAAGGTGTGTTCTGTACCAGACCAGAAATCAATATACAACCAATGTAGCTGAAAGAAGGCAATATTTTAAATCCACAGTAAAGGGATACATTTAGAAATATCAGTTTATTGTTGCAAGAGGCTCACATACAGTGCATGATCATAATTAGGAGACCAAAACCCCAATCTTAGTCACTGCCTAGTCATAGCATCCCCATAGAGATCAATCAAGGTATAACTACCTATACAAAATCAGACAAATATTACAAGTGCCTCTGCTCATCCTGAAAAATAAAAACACACAAATATCAAGCTCATTCATTGCTCTTTTATAAATCCCAAATTCTGCTGATGGAAAAGCCTCCTCATTCTTTCTTCCCATGGCAGGAAGGAAAAACAGTGAAGAATATGCCCTGTTTCCTTCTACCCTTGTTTGTACATTTGGAAAAATGATAGGCTTAAAAAGCACCCCAAGCTGTACCTGCAAGAGAATGGTGCACACAATCCAAAACAGGTTGTCTAATCATATCCAGATGCATTAGAACTCCTAACCAATAGGGTCTTTATCTTGTCTAAATTATTTAATTATTTTCTATAAGGCTAGAATTTCTAAGATGCCACATCTGGTGCTCTCATTCTCGGAAATCCTGCAATCCATACAGCAAAGCTGCATACATGACCTGCAGTGGTGAAATGCTACCGGTTCAGCCCGGTTTGACTGAACCGGTAGCAAAAAGGTAGTAAAAAAACCTCCGATGATCAGCTGAAAGGAGAAAGAAGACAAAAGTGTAGGATCGGCCCTCCCACTCGTCCCTGTGCTTTTCTGTTCTTTATCCTCTTGGCTGATTGGTGTAGCAGAGCCTCAGCTGGTGTTTAGAAAGCTGCACATGCGCAGTGCATGATCACCAAACCGGTAGGGAAACTGGTAAAATCCCACCACTGATGACCTGAGGATCTTTGAAAACAGGAGCTTTGGTGGAAATGGCGTGGGTTTTTTGTGTGTGGAAATGTTTTTTCCCCTGACAAAGCAGAGTTTTCAGGTGGGAAAAAAATCTCCTAGTGGATATTCCCTATCCCATGAAAAATAGATAAAATGCCAGATTGCACGGCCTGCTTCATCAGATTTCTTATTTACTTAGTATAAAGTGCAAGAGCAGCCAGTTTCTATTTGTATTCTAATGGATGGCAAGGTAACCAGGCTTATAAATTGTACTTTGAATGGTTTGTTCTGTTTCCATAAAGCACACTTACCTGAGGTCCATTACCAACAGCACATTGATAAAAGTAATGATGTTCTTCTGAGGCTGCAGCTAAGTGCAATATCATGATCATAATACATGAGTTGACAGAACAAAACTTGAATGCAAAGTAAATCCATGTTGGTTTTATTTAATTTTTACATCCAGCTCTTCCAGCTTCTAGCATTTTACATAGAATAGAAATGCATTTCCAGGTACTATTGTGTTTACTCTTAAGAGTAATAATTGTCTATGAGGTGGCAAAGAGAAGTGTTCAAAGGGAAAGGAAAAGAGATAGCTTCATGTTATGTTGATCCTTTACCCAATTTCATGCTCTCTCTCCTCATCTCTTTATATCTTTATTCTTCTTTCTCCTGTTATTCAATTATTGTATGATAAAGGCTGCAAAACTAAAATCACACGTGCACATAAAACTCTTTAGATTCTCTAAAACAGAGGTCTCCAACCTTAGCAACTTTAAGATTTGTGGACTTCAACTCCCAGAATTCCTCAGCCAGCAAAGGAGTTCTGGGAGTTGAAGTCCACAAGTCTTAAAGTTGTCAAGGTTGGAGACCTCTGCTCTAAAAGACAATATAGCATATATGCTATAATGAAAAAAGCATATGCATTATTCTCTAAATTAAACATTACTGAGGTAGAAATTACTGATAGATTTTAGAAAAGGAAAATACCAATAATTTATCTTAATAGTACTGTGGTAGCAGAGACTTAAGTGGGGGGAAGTGATGAGGCAACACAGCATTGGATGTACAGAATCAGTTTTCATAAAGATTGCAAACAAACTGTCTTGAATTTTTTTATAAAGAAGGACTGGAGATGTTACTATAAAAATATTAATTTACTAAATCCAAGCATACCTTCCTTTTCCTCTAAAACAAGTCTAACTTCTAGAGAAAAGTTTGCATTGTTTTATTCTTGGAATCATTTATAAGTTGAATTTTTACCACATTGAAAAACTAGGCATATGAATTCTCTGCTGCTTTTATTTTTTGTTCTTGTGTGATACCTTTGTGCTAAATTACTATTGATATTTATCAATGTATGATTCTTTAAACAATCACTTAAACTTATAAAAGGAAAGATTCCATGTCCCAAAGAATTCATGTGATGACCTGGGGCGTGGCACAAAGGCAACACAGTCAAATAAGCAAGAAGAGTCCCTTTATTATCTCCAACTTTGCCCCCAGTGTCCAGGTTACCTTCGGCTGGAGAAAAACTCTCCCAGGAACAGCCTTTAAGTGGAGGAAATTCCGTCCAAAAACAAAGTACATACAAACTGTAACCAAAAATCCAAACAAACCACGCTGCAGTAATTAACTTGACAGGGCAGGAGAAGGAATGGCAGACTTGAAAGCACAGCCAAACACACACAGTTGGGAAGACATCAGGAATCCAGATAAACCTTGATGATGCCAGATAATTCACGATTTGCTTCCAACAGTTTGTTGTGCGCAGCTTCCCTTTTTAAACACTGTGTTTCCAGCTGCAGCTAATGAAGGGAATCAGGGCCCTTTCCTCCCCCTTAAGCCATGCAACTCATGTTGCTCCCTTCTCTGTTCCTCCTTGTGCCCTAGGATGGAGAGGGGGTGGGCCTGGGTCTTCCTCTGAATTCCCTCTGCCTTGCTCTACCTCTCCCCTGCTCTGCCCAGTGGGACTTTGCCCTTCCCCGGTTTCTTCCACAGCCAACAGAGCCACACTCCCACTCCCGCTCCCAGTCAGTTGCTTGGCCTGCCCCTCCAAATCAGATTCCGACAAGGGCATGACAGTCATATTGCATCAATCAGAACAAAAGATTGCTATAAAGAAATGCAATTATAATATATTTATTTATTTGATTAAAATTATATATCATCCCTTTCAACAATATAACAACTCTGGGAGGCTTTCAAGTGATAAAAAATATCAAAACAATAAAATTAAGAAGAGTCACATAAAAGAATGGTATCAACTTGCTTTACTCACAAAAAGCTATCTATCCATCTATCCACACAGGCACAAAACTCAATCACATGTGCATCTATTAATGTGCTGCAACCACTTTTAATCAAATTTGTCTATCATACACCCTGGTGTATTTCACTCTATTCTTCTGAGGGTTATCAGGTAACCTCTACAATGATGTAGAACTATTTCTATCCTTAATTGTTGTGACATATGGTCTTTGTATTGCCTGTAGTACAGCAAGCATGAGGTACCAGTTGCTTTTCAAAGGTATGTATTATCCTTCCTGAAGACTATTATGATTTGGTTAATGATCAACCTGAAGAGCAGTGAACTTTGGATTCTACCAAAGACTTGACAGAATTGGTCATAATCACAGAGCTATCATGGATTGTTAATGAGACCTGCAAAAGACATATGGGTGGAAAACTCCCCTGGGGCTGATGTAGTAACTTAGTACAGAATGCAGATAAGGGCTCCCAACAAGGTTGTTTTGAAATCTTTAGGTTTTTGTGAAATCTTTATACTTAATTAGTTTTCAGTTGTGTGGTTAATTTCTTTCATCTTCATTTCTACAGTAACAGAACAAACTCTGACAGCATTTTGGACATCAAATGAGACAGAAAGTCAAATATTCTCCAAGGCAAGGAGCAGGTGTGAAAAAACCTGGTCAAGGAAAAGTCCAACCTTTCCTACAAAGTCATTGTCCATCCCAGGAAGAGATAGTGATGTAGGAATCTCAGACTGTTTGCATTATTTAGACAACAGTTTGGGTGTTCAGACATCCTCTGCATATTACTGCTTTCTCTCCATTGAAAACTGGCTCCTAAAAGTAGGGCTGTTCCATGTGTAGAGCTAATTGAAAAAAAAATACAGCCATGCTACCCCCTAATGTTGGGTTCCAGATGTTTATGTTGGACAGAGCAGAGATGGTCCTAGAAAGCGTCAACAATCACTGGTATAGCATGGCACACTTTCAGTGGACCACCATATTCTATATATGGGTAGAATGGATGCAAGTAGGTATGTTAATGTCTACTTTGCCACTCTGGCTTCAGTCATTCTGTCCTTCATCTTCTTACACCGTATCCTCCACACTTCCTGAAGTTAGGAGCATGATGATACACACTCAGGAATATAATTTTAACACTAATCAGTTATAAGCAATTCACTATGGCTTCTGCTTTGCTGCTTCTACAATAGCAGAGTTGGTGCCCTATCTGGTAGAAGTTACTCTCTTTCCAAAGAAGCACTACCTCATCCTTCCCTTCTTCCAACTGGGAATAGAATGATCTTAGTTCTTTCTCATGTTGGGTACTAGTTGCACTCAAGGCAGCAAGTACTCTTCAAACTTATAATTGAGCTTCTGCCTAGAGTTGCTACAGAATGATGTTCCTCTGGATGCAGCTTCCTGATGTGCTGTCATGAGCAATATTGGCTAGCAAAGTAGACCTTTAATGCTGACAGATGGTAGGTGTATTCCAAAACTAGGAAGGGCACAATGCATAACAGAATTCTGCCAGTTATTCAGGTTTCAGTCCACAAAACATATGGAGTTCAGGACTGTTTACACAATGCAGTGATCTGCTGATAAATTTACAGAAGGCTCCATGTTTCATTTCACAACTCCCCGATGAATGCAACAAGCACTCACATTCTTACTCTGTAAGCTATAGGCTTCTGTGATGGTGGCAGAATGTAAGTTTTATTAATAAACTAAATTTAGCAGCCACCTCACAAAAAATCTTGCTAAGCCCTTAATGGCTGTTTGTTACCAAGAAATGTAGATTCTGAATGAGTCTTATTAATAGATTTATTGCAAGGAAAAGAAGATTAGGTTACAGAACTCTGGAAACTGGCTAAATGCACTTGAACCCACTTTATTAGTGAATAAGTTATAGTGAGGCTTTCTTGACATTTTCGGTCATCTTCCCAACAGCTTCTTGACACAGGGGAGAAGTTGCTCCCTATTTCCTGATAAAAGTGAAGGAATCTACAGTCTATTCTGCTCCTGCGATATTTTGCAAAAAAACCAAAATCCATTCCTATTCCCAAAGAATTCCATTTGTCCTTTTGGTTCTTCTTGGAACACTTTGTAATTCTGTCAACCACAGCAAAAATTGTGTCTGGAAGAGAGGCAAAACTGCTACTTTCAAAGATATCTCAGCTGTGAGCTGGGGGGGAGAGTCAATGCAGTAACATCATGAGGGCATGTCATAGAAAAATAGTTCCTGGGTATATCTGTGATGCAGTTGGAGAGAGAATGAGTCCAGTGAAAGCAAAACACAAAGTTTGCACATCCTTTGGCCAGCCTGCAACTAAATAAATGCAATAAGATCACCCAGTCATTAGGATTTTCCTGAAATTCTCTTCTCCTTTGAAAAGAGTTGAAAGTAAACTATTTTTCATCAAAGTGAATGAAAATTGGCAGGAATAAATGCACGAGGTTGCCCCTGTCTGGCACTAGTTCAAAGGCCCATGTTCAGCACAAAGCCATTTTAAGTAGGGAAGTTGTACGAAATGGGGAAGGGAGCAGTGTTAAGCCCTCACTGCCCCTTTCTGTACTGGCTCTTTTAACACATATTCACCTAATTGAATGGGGCTAGAATTACATTGCTTTTTTTTTTTTTTTTTTTTTAATAGAGTGGGACTATACATCTCTTTGAAATGTAAACACCTTCAGGAATAAATCAATAGGCCAAAGCAATCTGTAAATCTTTTCTACCAATTCTCAATTCTTTTACATTTATCTTTCTTCCATCCCAAAATCTGTTTTAGCTAATGCAAAAATAGCTAGAGAGTCAGATGCAGAAGTGAACCAGTTACTTTTCCTAGGACTATTATATTCTATTGAATATAAATAGCAATGAAGTAATTAAAAATAGGTTTTGGTAAAGAATTTGAAGGGCAACTAGTAATTCTCCAACTTGAGTAAAAACAGAATAGACAGTTGAGAGCAGGGAACAGTCAATAAAGGAGAAGTCTTGGGAAAAGAAATCTCAGGCTTCTGTTAATTTTATTTATTTAGCTTGTTAGACTTTGTTTCATCACAATCTGGCAATTCTCAGTTGTGTGTGTGTATGTATATACATAAGCCTGGGACTATGAAGAATTTCTCCCTGAACAATGTACTAGGTTAGCCTGATTCTTTGAGGAGGTGGTCCTGAATATACCCAGTTGCCAATCATTAGTGGATTTTATATATTAAAAACAGTTATTTTATAACTGTTATTTTGTTATGAAAGGAACACAAATGACAACCAGTACAGGCACAGTAGTATTGGGAGGGGGTGTATACGCACATGTTTGTGTGTGCACACACATACACACAGAGGCTTGTATGCCAATTATACATGGGTCACAGCATTCTGGACTAGTTGTAGCTTCTGTACAGTCTTTAAAGGCAGTCCCATGTAAAATGTATTGAAGTAGTTTAATATGGAGGTAATGGGGTTACTCTAATCTGCTCTTCCTGCACCAGATAAGTCTGCAAGTGATGCATCAATTAAAGCTGGTCAAAGGTTCCTCTAGCCACAGCTTCTATCTGCTGCTTAAACAGGTTCCTAGAAGGACTCCCAAATCATGGACCTGCTTCTACACAGGCATGGTTTGGCATCAACGGAGAACCCCAATGTACACAGCAATTGTAATTTGCTTGGGTTCCGGTTCAGCCTTTTATCTCCCTTCCAAATCCAGATCCGGATCCAGATCAATACTTCATACCAATAAAACAGATCCTTATTCATGTCTTCTGTTAGTAAGTGATTGACTATGGTTGGAGATACTTAATTGGATATCATCACCCTGTTAATGATGATGATGATGACGCCACATGCCATCAGAGGACCATTCCTGGGAGTTACATGCAGATGTTAAAGAGAATTGAGTAGAATGAGTCAACTGCCAGTAGGTGTTGTGATAGGACTACAATTTTTGTATGTTTCTACTACCAGTTTAAAGATCTTCTGCTTCAGCTGTCAAAATAATCTGACTACTTCTGGATATTGTGCACTTTGATGGAGTGGGGATGATATTTGTCACACTATACCAGCTCTCCAAATCTTTGAACTTATCCTCCAACCACAACGCTCTGTCTTTTTATTTGAATTTTCGCTAAAAATAATACTAATAAACTGATTCAGTTTTTGGCAATACCTTTCTTTACTGTATATGTGCAGTATTTGCATTCTAAAATTGGGCAAGAGTTTGAAGGGAAGAACTCTAACCTTGACATGGGGGAAAGATCTCTAGAATTCTGAGTGCCTAAATAAAAGGGAGGGAAAATAACAATTAACTGTGGCCCGTTTTTCTATATATTGAAGAATGTATGCCAGGAGTGTGTCCTTATTATTAGACCTTGAATTCATTCAAGATCTCCTCATTTGAACAAAGAATACTCCCTGGAGTAAAATATTTCCAAAGGAGTAGAGCGCCAGTACCATATGAGGCAGAAATGCATAGAGTAGTATATGTTTTCTTTCCAAGGGACCAGAAAAAAAGATTTATTTTGTGACCAGGAATGTGAAATTGACATTACTCAGCCTCTGTTTCTAAGTCTTCCTGATGAAGAAAAAGAGCAATTCATTTATGCATATACTAAATTATTCCATTCCCAGATAGTAGAGACAATCACTGAAAACAGTAAGTCTATTTTTAAACATCTCTATTAAAATATAATAGAAGCTGCAAAAAATGGGACAAGTAAAAGTCTCAATCCTCTTCCAATTTAAAGATTCCAAGCATTTTTTTTATGACTACATTGAGGCAATCTATAAAGTGTGTCATGCATCAAGGGAGAAGGGAAAATTACAAAATTGCATTGAAAAAGTATTGCTGAAAATGGGAAGAATGAAATAGAAGGCAGAAGAACTTGCCAGGTTCAAGGGAGCCACGAAGAGATTTATTTGGAAGGGGAAGATTAACCTTAATTTTTGTTGGTGTTGGATAAGCAAACTATCATCCCCACTTGTTGCATGTGGTCGCTGCTGTACCATATTTAAACAGTGGTTGCAGTGATTTTTTAGCTGCCAATCTGATGTTTGTTCATTGGTTACTGTGGTAACGAAGGGTGCAGAGCTGTTGGCTATTGATGCATTCTATATACTGAAGATAAATATTCAAGAATAATCTGCCTGCTTCCCTGCTTGCCTATCAGCTCTCATTGCAATAGCAATGGCTTTGCTTGTAGGAATCTGTATAGGACATGTAGAATGCTTAAGATCTGAAAACAAAGTTATAGTTAAATGCTAAAACCTTTAAAAATGTTAAGGTTTTAAACCCACTCCCAAGGTATAAAAAGAAGGGGGCAGATTCAAATTCAACAGCACATTATTCCACAATATGGATACCAACCTCACAAAAAAGTGCAGGAGTTGGTGTTAAACCATCCAGTTGTTGCATTGAGATCATTAGGTAGATTGTAGAGGTTTTGCAGATAATTTAGGCCTAAATCCTTTTAGGCTTCATACATTAATATGAACTTTTTAAATTAAGCCTTGGGAAACTCCACCTGCTGAAAAGATGTGCTGATTATCTCAAAAATAATTGTCAGAGTGAAAACTTTAACAGCCCTTATAAGCCAAGCCAATACAGGATTTAAAGGGCAAATAATAGCGTGAACAACTCCAAGGCCCTACTTCTTTAGGAGAAAAGCTGATTCAATCACACACACACACCATTGTGTGATTCAAACACACACAATTGCATGGTGTCCTGGATACCTAATACATATTTTGATACCAAGTTCAGTGTGAATCTGAGTGAATTTATTTGTGAGTTGCAAGTTGCTTACAGCAAAGCTCAAATGTTACTAAGATGCCAATGGGCCACATCATCTTCCCAACAATTGCAAAATATGTTGATTGGTTAATTCTCTATACTACTCTCTGAGGGAGGTGGGCAGTTTCTAAATGTGATAGATAACTAAATAAAAATAAATTCATTTTCCTCTTCTCTCCAATAGCAACAGCATGTGATTTATGATGGTATTGATACTGTGTCCAATGGAATCATCCATAAATTTCTGCCACAGTTATACAAGCCACCTTGGTCTTATGTTTTATCAGCCACGATACATGGAGCATACACAACACATGGAGCATGATGGCTCTGAAAAAGACAGAGAACAATTATCATGTGCCCACAAGGTTCTGTTATTATTCCATATCTCTACTAGATCACTGATAGGTCAATCATTTGGTCAATCATCTAATAAAGCATCCATCAGGTCTATCTGGCTAATCAGTTCCATTAGCCCTCAACATAATCAGATTCCCCACCTCACTCTCTGCTGCAGTGAGTAAGTTGCTACATAGCACAACTCTGTAAGTATTCACTTGCTTCCTTATTCCACCCACCTTTTCACTGATTCAATGCAATCTTCATTCTGTCCACAAGTTACGAGACTCTAGGCTTTGTTCCTATTCTTGTAACAATAACACCATTGCACTCCAGTAAGGCTTTGACATCACACAGGCACACACACACACACACACACACGTGCGCGCACACACACACCTATAGTTTTGGAATTACTGTTGTCATGACAGCAGATTTATGTTTCAGAGCACAAAGAAGGAAAAGTACAACTGTCGCTCTATATGGCATGCCACCTTGCCAATTTCCATTTCTTCTCCAGCTACCTTAAATGATAAAGCATCTCACCAGAATATCTGTTGACTTTTTTTTCATTTTTCCATTCCATCTACCCTCCCTTCTCTAGGAGAGACTTGACAATTAAAAATTAAATTGTCTTTTATTACTTTTGAAATATGAACATGTAATCCATTTCTGAGAAAGTTCTGCTTTCTTCTCAGCTACCTTGTTCTGAATAGAGAAATGGTGGTGCTTTATACATTGTATTAAGGCTAATTTCAAAAGGTTAAAAACTAGGGAAAAGGCTAGAAGCTGGGAGAAAATTCAGTGTGACCTGAATGTAGCCAAGAAATGGGTTTCTAACTATGATTTTATTGGTTCATGATAATAAAAAAGAGGCACATGGCACTTTTGATATAAAGAACACGAGTAAAAAAGAAAAATAGAGGAGATATGCTTTCAAAGCTAAGACAAAGTCCTGAATTATAAATAAGAAAATATATTCACTGCAGATAAAGCTACTGCAGTTTGGGACTTCATGGAGTTCTGTATGTCTACATGTGGAATTCTTACATGCCTCAAATGTATTAATCTGCCAATAAAAGCCAGATTGCAAACTGGTTTTTCTCACCATAACTGCAGCTTATTGCAGGAGATCTACATCTATTCTTGTTGTGAAAGACAAGGGATGAAATTAAAACTTATAGGAATCAAAGGAGGAATAAGCAATTTTATGCAGACCACAGAAAAGGAAAATGGAATAATCAACCAAAGAAAATAAATGCAAGAAATAAGGAAAATAAATGAGACATAATTAAAGCTAGTTTACAATTATACCATTCGTGTATTTGTTCATCCTTGCTTCCATCATATGCACACACTATTTTTTGTTCTTCATACTCTACTTCTCTCCTTTCTGCTTCTGAAGATCTCATCAACTGCACCCAATCATCATTTTCTTCGCCTCCTCATTAATTTCAGCCCACTCACTCCTCCGTTACGTGTTTGCTTAACAATATGATTCTCATTCATTCTATTTGTCCAAATCATCTGAATTTTTTCATACCACTCACTCATTTTTGTAATCAACCCACATTCACTCAACACTCATTCATTCTTAATCCCCTCTCTTCTTGCTTTACTACATACACTTCTTAAAGATCACAGTCCCACTTCAACTTACATTTCTCAGGAGATGCCCAATTCACACTTCCAGATACAAGATGGGCAGAAGTACCCTCTTACACACAAGCAATTTTTTTTCACAAACATTTCACTCCTCCACAATACATGAGAGGCTCCCACCCACCTTTCTTGCCAGCATTTCCAAGTCTTAAATTTTGTCCATTAACAAGCATTCTATACAAGTTCATGATTTTGCTGCAACTTTTGTGTAACATACCAAATTTGCTAAAGAGGAATAGGCTCCAAATTTAAGGGCAACAAAACTATAGAATAGCATGTGCTTTCCTTTAGCTGAAGAAATGACTTCCTGGAATCTCCTGTGTTTCTGACCTTTGACAATGAGAATAGCTTGAAGTCGAATCTGAACACCTTTTTTTTTCCTCTTTGGTTTCCAAGCAAAATAAAATTCATAGCTTCCTTGGGGCACAGAGTATCATATTCACCCCTTTCTAGCCTTTACTCTTTCCCTTTCTTTTCCTAAAGACTGCAAATTCCTTAGGGTAGACATCCATAATTGGGTATTAAAATATCCCCATCTGTCCTGGCAGTACTGTACTACATAAACAATCATTATTTTGAGGTTAATGTAAGGAAGTTTCTTAAGTTACTTACCTGCCTGACACCAGGACAGAATTTTGGGGTATCTTAAGAAGATTTATTTATTTAGTGTATGGCAAATATATGGACTTGTAGTAGTTCAAATGTTAACGTCCAGTCCACCCAGCCATTCAAAGACAGGGTGTCTATGTTGAAAAAAATCAGACATTGGGCCGGTGCAAGCTCTTGATGAACATTCAGATACAATGTGTTGGCTATTTTGTCAAGGAGCACCACAGTCACACTGTGGGGTAGATAGAATTAGAATTAGAATTCTTTTATTGGCCAAGTGTGATTGGACACACAAGGAATTTGTCTTGGTGCAAATGTTCTCTGTATACATAAAAGAAAAGATACATTCGTCAAGAGTCAAGAATCATAAGATACAACACTTAATAACAGTCACAGGGTATAATAAGCAATCAAATCAAACTAGGAAACAGTTCCTATGGCATTTGGGGGGAAACTGTTCTTATGTCTAGATGTTCTGATGTGCAGTGCTCTATAGTGTCTTTTTGAGGGAAGGAGTTAAAACAGTTTATGTCCAGGATGTGAGGGGGTCTGTAAATATTTTCACAGCCCTCTGTATACAGGTCCTTGACTGAAGGCAGGTTGGTAGTAATTGTTTTTTCTGCAGTCCTAATTACTCTCTGAAGTCTGTGTCTGTCCTGTTGGGTTGCAGAACCAAACCAGACAGTTATAGAGGTGCAGATGACAGACTCAATAATTCTTCTGTAGAACTGTATCGGCAGCTGCTTGGGCAGTTTGAGCTTTCTGAGTTGGCACAGAAAGAACATTCTTTGTTGTGTTTTTTTGATAATGTTTTTGATGTTAGGTGTCCATTTTAGGTCCTGTGATATAATAGAACCTAGAAATTTGAAGATCTCTACTGTTGTAGAAATTTGAAGTTGTCTACTATTGTAAGAGGTGGTAGTATGGGAGGGTTTCTTCTAAAGTCTACCACCATTTCTATGGTTTTGAGTGTGTTCAGTTCCAGATTGTTCCGGTTACACCACGAGGCAAGTTGTACAACCTCCTGTCTGTATGCGGATTCATCATTGTTTCGAATGAGACCAATCACTATTGTGTCATCTGCAAACTTCAGTATTTTAACAGATGGATCATTTGAGATGCAGTCATTGGTAGGGAGAAGAGAAGTGGAGAAAGCACACAGCCTTGGAGGGCCCTGTGCTAATTGCACAAGTATCAGATATGATTCCGCCTAGCTTCACCTGCTGCTTCCTGTCTGTTAGGAAGCTTATGATCCATTTACAAGTGTGTTTAGGTACCGCCAGCTGGTTTAATTTAGTTAGAAAATGTCTGGAATGATGATATTGAATGCTGAACTGAAGTCTACAAAGAGGACCCTTGCATAGGTATTTGGAGATTCAAGGTGTTGTAGGATGTAGTGCAGAGCCATATTAACAGCATCATCTGTCAATCTATTTGCTCGATATGCAAACTGCATAGGATCTAATAGCAGATCTGTGATGGTTTTCAAAGATTTTCATAACTACCAATGTTAGAGCAACTGGTCTGTAGTTATTCAGTTCCTTGATGGAGGGCTTCTTTGGCACTGGGATAATAGTAGACCACTTGAAGCAAGAAGGAACATAGCACATCTCTAGTGATTTATTGAAAATTCGGGTGAAGATGGGGGCCAATTGGTCAGCACAGATTTTTAAGCAAGAAGGAATTATCTTGTCTGGCCCTGGTGCTTTTCCTGGCTTTTGTCTGTGTAATAGATCTTGCACTTCTTTTTCTGTGATCACCAGAGGTTGTGAACCCAATTGGTTGGGGTCAGTTGTAGGAGGCTTGGCTGTTGTTGGTGTGTTTGAGATGGGGGTTGTGGAGATAGATGGCTGTAGTTTCCTTTCAAACCTGCAGTAAAACACATTCAGGTCATCTGCTAGTTGTTGATTTCCTTCTGCCTGGGAAGGAGGTTTGCTGTAGCCAGTGAGGTGAAGTGAAGACCCCACTTAAACAATGAGTCCTGGCAGGTACCATGTTGAGTACGGATCCTGTTCAGAGTTGACCAATGCTAGTGAGGAAGGTCAAAACCTGGCATCTTTTGTGTAAGGTCATCTATGTAACTACCTGTATCTGGGCTTTCAGCAGCCCATTTGGCTTTCCACTGTGTGTTGATGTCAAAGTTGTTGAGCGAGTGCCAGAGAGAGCTACCTGGATTTAAGCCTGCCAATTGATAGATGAGGAAGATCAGTGTGCACAGGAAGAAGTGGGGTTCTTGTATTCCTTCACTAAGGCTTCCTGCCTTCATAGGGCTGGTGGTGCTATGTGGTTCAAGAAGGGGAGCCAACAAGTAGGATTAGATTTTATGCAACTACTTATGATCCTCATTGTATTATTTAGTTTAGCATCGATCTTGCTAGTGTGGCAGCTATTAAGCCAAACAGGGGCACAGTATTCGGCTGTGGAGTAGACCAATCCTAGTGCTGAGAGTAGAGGCTGAGGTTCCCCATCTAGAAAAAATTATTAAGAAGAAATTATGAATTTTGAAGGGAATGTGACTCTTTTCTGTGGGAAAGACCCTGTCAAACACAATATAATGCAAATGTTAATTCTTTCAACAATAAATATGAACTGTTCTCAGAATCATGACTTTAATAAAGTTCAGAATGTTTAGGGGGCATTATTCTTTAGCTTTGTGAGAGAGAGATAAAGGGCCTTTCCTCCTAAGAGCCCCACATGGTTAATGGAGTACAATATAATAGGTTACATTGTTGAAGATTCGTGGACCAAGAAGTTTGCATTCATCCAACCATTTATTTTTGACCTTCATTTCAATGTAAAATGAAAAAAAAGAAATCCATTTCCAGATTCCCTGTGGATGAACTGAAATACTTCCTTAATTGGAATTTTTTTTGCCCACTTACACTCAAACACAGTATAAATATGTCTTGTTATTACATTTTTCTACTTTGTCCCTTTGATATTGCCCTTCATTTCATCTTCAATCTATGATAAGGCAACCTTAGGTCGCCCTTAGCTATTCTACAGTAATATCTTCCCCTTTAAGACATGTCACTTCAAGAAGCAGTTGCAAAGTGTGTAACATCTGATGTGTTTCACCACCCTTTTGCTGGTGGCAAAGTCAGGTGACCCATAGTGGGTGGAATCATTTCAAGTCAATGGAGGCCCATACCCGCTATTCTCATCTATGGTCACCATGACTCCTTATGTACATTTCCTGGCTGTCCTGAAAGCACCCTCCCTCCATTTCTCTTCCTTGCTTTGCATTTATCTTGGTTCTGCCTCTCCTGGTAGCTTCTGAATAAAATTGGCATAGAAAGTCTCCCAGTGCATTCCAATCTCCAACTTTACTTATTTTTACTCCAGAGAAACCGAGCTAGGTTGGCAACTAGCTGCAGCATCCTTGGAAGCACAGTTCTTTACAGGGAATCCTGTTGATTCTCATAACTTACTATTTTTTAAAAAAAAATATTTGGTTTGTCAATTGCCTACAAAATAATAGGTATAAGTAAAAACATAGTTATAAATACATGGATACATATAAGAAAAATAAAAGAAACAATAGGACAGGGACGGAAGGCACGTTGGTGTGCTTATGCACGCCTCTTACAGACCTCTTAGGAAAGGGGTGAGGTCAATAGTAGACAGTCTAAGGTTAAAGTTTTTGGGGTTTGGGAAAGAAACCACAGAGTCAGGTAGAGTATTCCAGACATTGACCACTCTGTTGCTGAAGTCGTATTTCCTGCAATCAAGTTTGGTGCGGTTTATCTTGAGTCTGTATCTATTGTTTGCTCTTGTGTTGTTATGGCTGAAGCTGAAGTATTCATTGACAGGTAGGACATTGCAATGAATGATTTTATATACTATACTTAGATCAGACCGAAGGCGGCATAGTTCTAGGTTTTCTAGGTCTAGAATTTCAAGTCTGGTGGCTAATTGACCCAGACAACTGAACTACAGGGGATTAAATTTAACCTAAGATTGACCAGGTCATTCACAGGGTTAAGTTGACTCCACCGAATTGACAGAACACTTAAACCTAATCATTGATTACAGATATGTAGTGTGCAGGGAGGGGATGATTACATTTCTCCTTTTCCACCCTCCATCACATTGATACCAGCAATGCATCTGTATGTGTATCGTGTGTGGTCAACAAGATATGGTGAGTCACCACTGTTTCTCAAAGCACTTTGTACATTTTGGAGAAAGCTTCCCAAAGAGCAGGATGCAGGAGACTCCTGTTTGCTTGGTTTATTGATACCTGAGAATGAAAATTGCTCTGCTAGAAGTTTAGTCTCCACACAGTGAGAGACTGTGGCAGGGAAAATTAAAACAGCAGATGACAGCAGAATTACTGCATCCTTATTTACCTACCACTGTTTTCCCTGCAAAGGAAGCATCTTTTTTTTTTTTTTAAACAGTGACCATTTTATTATTTTTCCTTTTACAAAAAAAGCAGATATAAAAATGAGCAAAATCTTCCTAATTCCATTAAATGTAAATGGAATATACTAGTGAGCTTTGCTCCAAAGTCACATTCAAACTGCTTTCATTCGGGAATGCTCTACATCAGGGTGTCAAACTCGCGGTGTCATCTTGTCATGTGATGGATCACGACTTTCCCCACCTTTGCTAAAAAGGGGGTGGTCGTGGCGTGTGATGCATCTGGCCCATGGGCCACGAGTTTGACACCCCTGCTCTACATCTTTTAGGAAATTCATGCCTTACTGTATTATAGGTTATTTTTTTTTCTCCCTGATCAACATCATCTTATTTAATACAACTTGGAACATGACCATAAGAGCAAAATTCAAGATCCTCTAGGTCACAGTACCTGAATACTGATCAAGGAATGAAAAAACAAACAAACAAAGGAAGCATCTTAAAGTAACAAAAAAAAAAATATGGAGAAATTTATAGATGGAACATGGATGTATGGCAAGGATTAAATACCACTTTATTTGCTACTTTTCCACTCAGAAATCAACACTGTAATCTCCTTGTTGAGTATACATATGCATGGACACCACCCAGAAACTTCTGCAGATGCTCAGGAATTATTTGCAGACTACTCCCACCCTAATGTTGCCCTGTCAGTCAAGTTGTAAAAGGATAAGCAGGGATTAAATATGGCACATTTGAATGCTGAATAAAATACATTTGAATAAATTTGAATAAATTGAATAGCAATTTATTACTGAAGAAATCTTTTGTGCCCGTGCTTCCAAATCAAAGTCTTCATTTAAGCCTGAGGATGGAATATCACAAAAGAGAAGGTATTGCTGGTACCCCGTGTTCCTTCCTTTTCTCTTTCTTGCTATATCTTTCACCTCCTCCTACTACTGCCTGTGGTGAGATGGTGATAGTGATCTCATATCATACGTAGTGAACATCGCCAGAAAAGTGGCATAGAGCAGAAACTTGAGGTTTCTTGCAATGTTTAGTTGGCCTTTTTTATAACTGTAACTCTATCGTCAATTAGTTTTTCAGCTGTTTTAGACTTCCTTTTCATTCTGTTTCTTTCTCCCCACTTTTCTTCCACTTTTTAAAAGATCCTCTATTTTCTTTCTGCTACATATCTGTTTTTGTATCTTTCCTCACCTGTTCCTAGCCTTGCTACATACCCTTCCAACATTATCTTCCCACGTCTTCATATTGGTCTTTTCATTTTGTTCTAAGCCCATAAGTGAGATAGAGTTGAATCATCCTTTGCCAAATGATGTTTAGGTAATAGTCATATTAGAGCCTGACAGTGTCCAACAAGAGCTGCAAAGATATGTAAAAACTGGTATACTTCACCACTGTTATGTTAGAGCTGAAGTCAGGTAATGAAGAATAGGTGGGACTGGAGCAGCTCTTATTGGCCATTTCAGACTGATGGAACAACAGTGAATGTTTGGGAAAGAAAGCTGTTTGAGATATTGTGTGATCTAAAAATTGTGTAACCAAATCCCAACATTGTATTTGCAGAATTTCACCTCAATCAGCCTATATTTCTATTCCAGGAAGCCTCTGTTTCAGCACATTCTATGCTTGTTCATAACTCATTTCATCAGCAACTGGAGAGGCTGTCCTCTCTACTACGTTTTTTTAAATCTTCAGACTCTGGGCCAGGTGTAAGCTTATCATGAAAAAACTTGAAGAAAAGTTAAATACATTTCTTCCCTTGGGTTTTGAACTGTTGTATTTCATCTTTTCATATTGCCATCCAGAGCATTTCCAGGGCATTTCATAGAGCCATCCAGGGCATTTGGAGTTGGGTAGTGGCCTAAACTGAATGAATGAATGAATGAATGAATGAATGAATGACATTCATCCAAACTACAGATTTAGCTTTTATTAGGCCCACGTCTAAGCATTAGGAATACCATGTCAATTGAAATGCTTTCCTAAAAACCTGTGCTGAATGGTTTTGAGTAAAGGTATTTCTACTCCCAAAACTTCACTTTACTCCATAAGTGAGAAAAAAATATTTATTTTTATCATAGTATATGATACAGTGATAATATATATAATTTTATGACAAAAAATGCATTCCATTTCATTTCTAATAGATTAGCTTGCCAGTCCAGAAAACAAGTGGTCAGAGAGAGGCCCTTGGTAAGAATTTGTAAGAGTTTGTAAACAATTTGTTTTATTTTTCAAGTAGGAGTAGGGCATGTTGAACACAAACTAGCCAATTTGGAAACTAGTTTATTGTCCTTTTCTTGTCTTTGCTCTTTTTGGTATTGAAGAATACTCTTTTTGTCAAGATCTATATATGCACATAGAAAAAATGTTAGACATAAAGAGTGGACATGGAACTCAAGGTTGTTTTTATTGTTGTTTTCAAAATTCATCTTCATTTTGGAATGGGAGATTAAAAATATCAAGGGAAGACAATGAAACAAGGAAAGTTTTTTTTTAAATGAAAATGGTCTTATCCTTTCAAATGTTAAAATTTGTTTCTAAAATGGAAAGAATGAACTAACCTTAATTAAACTTCTGTCCTGCTGAAATATACCTCCAGGGAGACTCCTGCCTAATCAGGTCAACTATCAATACAACTGACTGTATTTATGTATATCCATAGACAGTGGCTTTCTTAGCTAATATGTTAAATAAGCTAAGGTCAAAACACTTTTGAAGAACAGTTTTTCTGTTTCTCCTAATCTCTAGGGTCATTATCTTTCAGAAATGCCTCTTTGTTTTGGTGAGCTAAAACTATGAACTTGAAGACCATTGTACCTACCTTCATGGACCAGAAGTCATTAGTATAATCTAGTGGTACACAGAGACACTTGTGATTGTGGCTTAAAGGACTGCAAATGCTAGAAATTTTTCTTTCTGTTATTCCTTCTGTTTCTCAACTTCAATGCACAGTGACCTGAAGTCTACTGGGAGGAGATTTCGGTCTATCTACTATGCTATGAAGCTCAAACATGGACAGATTGCCACATTAACTGGATGAGGCTACAGAGCCCAATGCACTTGTAAATTTGTCATGCTCTAGCGGTCCAGTGCTACAACACATGACCTGAACAATGATTCTCCTTTCTGGAGAAAAGACCTATTAGTCCTTCCCAGAGAATACACCGATCAATGACAAGCTCAGGGTCTATCAGTCATATTACATAACAGATGTTAGGTGATGCTGATGTTGATCTGCAATAGGGAATTTGCCCTTATATCCACTCTGTCAGAATTGAATCTCTTGAGCATCCTGAGATGTCACCTCCTCTGAGATCTAGGTTATCACTTTTATTAGAATTCTGCTATTCACTGATTTGAGACAATTGCACAATAACAGCAAAGAGAATTACAGTTGCCAAGTAGAGGACTGCTGAACACTTGGTTCAGTTCAGGAATTATGAAGAATGGAGTACTTTTTACACAAAGCTTCTCTCCTAGTTTTACTCGTTCTTGCTAAGCTGAACTACCATATTTAGGATACAAACATTTAAAAGCCACTTGATGGCAGCAAACAGTCCAGCTGAAGAAAAAAGTTGGAAATTGCTCCAGTACAATGCTTCATGCTGCCTTTTACCCTGAACTCTAAAATAGATCATAGTCATCCTTAGGGCTTTTTCATGCCCTAACCTAGAAGAATAATTAAAGCATAGATGGACAACCGTTGGCTTCAATTTCCCATATAGCTGTCATTGTTACCAACAGTTACCAACAGTAACAATAATAACAAGCCTTTAAAACAAATGCAGAAAAAGCCAGAATTGAGAAGACAGCAACAGATAGCAAATTTCACCTCTGCAAAGAAGCTGACAGTGGACCCACCTCATTTAGCTGCTGCAAGAAGCTCACACAGACTGACTACAAACAATTTCAAGACACAGTAGCAACAATGGTGTATTGGAAGATCTGCAAGAAATACCACTTACGTGCAAGTAAGTACTGGTGGGACCACAAAATAAAGAAAGTAATAGAAAATGAAAAAGCTAAAGTACTCTGAGACTTTGGAATTCAAACAGAGGGTGTCATGTGCCACATAACATCCCAGACATAAAAATTGATGATGAAAAAAGACAGAAAAGTCTGGATAGTAGATGTGGCAATACCTGAGTAGTATTCTGAAGAACAGAATAGAATACAAAGAACTGGAGAAGTTAACAAAATACAAAGACCTGCAAATAGAAGTAGAATGACTGATAATATCAATAGTGAAAAGTGTCTTGGGTGCAATCCAAAAATATCTGGAACATCACTTGAACATCATCAGTACTAGTAAAACCACCACCAGTCCATTGCAAAAGGCAGCTTTACTTGGAACTGCTTGCATCCTGCAAATATACCTTTAATATGATTAAACAACCATTTCTGCCTATCTCAAGGACTCAGTTGGTGGATAAAAATGCCAAATCCAGTGTAAACATCTAGCTGACTGTGTGACTAACCATGATAATTTATTAAACTTATATGCTGCCTGATTCTTTGATTCTCAACTCTGGGTGGCTCACAACAATCAGAAATTATAATAAAATCGATTAAAAAAGTAAAGATGGAAAGCCTCACTCTCCCTTGTTGAAGGCCTAAGTCTTCATAGTTCTTCCTAACAATAGGGAAATGGAGGGGGGCATCCAAATCTTGGTGGCAACTTTGTTCCTCTTGGCTGGCAGTGTTAGGTATTATTAGGCAGACCAGGTTAGGAAATCAACTCACGGGAACACAAAACTACTTTTAATGAAATGGAGTATAATAATAGAATATGATTGTGCTGTACCACCTTATAGTTTAGTGAATCAGGATTGAGCCTATCTAATGTGCTTCCAAATGTTATATCGTTTCTCATTTCTCTGGACTTAAATAACATGTTTCAGCCCCTTTTGCCTAGGTAATTTTACCTATCTCCATCAAGGTCACCTTCCTAATTCTCTACAAGTCCCCTTTTTGCAGCCCACAGAAGCCTGTCAGATTATGATTGCTAAAAATTGGTGGCATTCCTGCCATTTTGAGAGAGAAACAGGTAAAGACTGCGATGTAATTCCTAAAACAGGCCTTACAGATAAAATACAAAGAAATCTCACTGCCACCTCATGTTGTACCCCTCAGCCTTCCCTAAAAAATGTTAAGTGCAACCTTTAGCCCTCAAAATGTCATCCACCCCTGCATTAAACACTACACCAAACGAATGAAGTGGCCACCGCCAGGAAATCCAAGATTAGCTAGACTCCGTTTTGCTTTATGTTCCTGCCTTTTATTTGATGCTGCTCATGTGCCAGCCTGTTTGTGTGGTGATTGATGATCCCCCTCCTGCTGCTGCTGCTGTCAGGGATCTGTAATTTAATTAATGGGCTCTACTGTGTATGTAACATAATTCCTTCAGCACTTACACACCCAGGGAAGATGCAAGGGCTACAGCTGCAAATGACACCTGCGTGAGGGATGGAGCTGTAAGGAACTCTTTTCTCTCACCTGCCTGGCAGCACCTGCCCACTCCCTGCTTTGGGCCAAATTAGTCTTTGCCGATTTATCTTTTCATTTCGAAAAAGAAAGAATGGAGGAAAATGAAGTCTAGAGACAGGACAAAGGATACATTTTTTTTTTTTTGGATAGGGCTGCTTTCAATCATATAAATTAGATATTATTCCAAGCTTCCAATGTCTTTGATCATATCCTGGCCACTCCGCCTATGAAACTGATCTGGAAATCCCAGGAGAGTAACCATAATATTATGTGATGGCTAGGTGACTCCCTTCTTTTCACACACAGACAAATTCCCTGGAGGAGGATGCTACAAGGAGTACAATCAGATCAGTGGTGGGATTCATTTTTTTTTTACTGCCAGTTCTGTGGGGGCGGCTTGGTGGGCATGACAGGGGAAGGATATTGTAAAATCTCCAGTCAGAGGTGGTATTTGCTGGTTCTCCAAACTACTCAAAATTTCTGCTACCGGTTTTCAGAACCTGCTGAATACCACCTCTGGATCAGATGGGACCAGGGAGAGGTGGTCTCTCAAATGAACATCCCATGCCATGTAGGGCTTTAAAAGTCAAACCCAGTACCTTGAACTGGACATGGAAACAGGTAACCAAAGCTGCTCCCTGAACAGAGGTGCAATATGTGTAGTTCTAGAGACATACATAACTGCACCAGCTGAAATTTCCAAATATTTCTTCAAGGGCAGCTCCACGTACAGTACATTGCAGTAGTCTGATTAGAAGGTAACTAGGGCATGAGTAACTATGAGCAGAAGCCCTTGATTTGGGACAATCTAACTCATGGTCATTTGGGTTCCATGGAAGGGGAAAAGAAGGGACCAAAAATCTCAGCATTTGAAATGATCAGATGAATGAACATTTTAATCCAAGGAAATAAAATCAGTTATTAGTTATAATCCCACAATTTTTCCCCAGATTTCCAGGTCTCTATTCCCTTGTGTTTATTAAGCAACTGTCATGGATGAACAAATAGCAATGTGAAAAAAGGCTGAGATGGTAAAATTAACTATCTTGATTTAAAAAAAAGACTTTTCTAACTTTTTTCTACATGAAAACTACTTTGGGATTTGAAGGGTCCTTGGTGATCTCTGGACTTAGTTGTTTTCTTGAAGACATTTCATTACCCAAACTAGGTAACATCATCAGTTTCATTATGCTAGAAGGGATGAGTTAAACATTCTGTCTGTTGGACCTCTCAGAATTCAACCTGTTCAGCTCTCTTCAACTGTTCAGCTCTCTACAGTAGGACACTGCCCTACTGTACAGGGTGCCTCTCAGCATAGAACCAAACAAAAAATATACCAAATACATATGACAACACTAATAACCACATGATAGAATTGGTCAACATCATATATCCTAGAGACGCTCCAACTACCTAGAAGAACAGCCATGTCTTTAAGGCAGGGGTGTCAAACTCGATTTCATTGAGGGCTGCATCAGCATCGTGTTTGACCTCAGGGGGCCAATGTGGGTGTGGCCAGTTCGCTGTCATTCATGTGGGGGGCACCTGTGGTGGCCAAGTGCTAAAACAGGACTTCCCTCAGACCCTCCCTCACTCTCATTATAATCTCCTCCCTCCTTTTCTTTCTTCTTTTTCCTTCCCTCCTCAGTCTTCTTCCTTCCCCTCTTTCCTTATTTTTCCTTCCTTGCTCTCTTCCTATCTTTTCTTCTTTGTCTTTCCTCTTTCTCTTTTTCCTTTCCTGTCCCTCTTGAATGCTCAAATGCAAAAGGGGAAACATTTTTCCTTTTGTTTTGTTTTTAGTTTGTTTTGCTAACCCTCTACCAGAGAAAATGGAGCTCGGGGGGCATTTTAGCCATGACTGCCTTCTGCGGCCCTCTGTCAGCAAAAACGGAGCTCCATTTTTGCTGGCAGAGGCACCTCAAGATGGTCCTTCACTGTTTCCAGGGTGGCCACATGGGCCAAATCTAAGCACCCCGTGGGCTGGATCTGGCCTACAGGCTTTGAGTTTGACACCCCTGCTTTAAGGGAAGACTCTCAAAGTGGATCCATTGGGCATCAGGGAGAGATCCCATGGCAGAGATGCTGCAACCAAATCTTCAAAAGCTGTTCCTGCCTGCATCAACACCCCTCTGATCTGCAGCATTGTATGCTGATGGTAAAATACTGAGAGCTCACACCGTATTGCTGTCGTGATCCAATTAGGACTTATTCAAAGTGACAGTGATAATTTTGGAGCTATTTCAGTTGGCCAATTTGTTATTAGTGAAATAAACAAGAATGTCTTCCAAACATCTGAACAAAGGTTGCTGGAAAGCAATCTCAAAAGTATCGCTGATGTCTGCTGTTATCCCATCTATTTTTAAAACCAGTCTTTTTTCAAGGTGAAATTGCTCACTTAATAAATGTTTAGGTCTGAGTACTAAAGCCTCTAAAAATTATGATAATGTGTGTGAGCTTGTGTATGCATGCATACTGGAGAGGTCATAATATGAAAATCTAGTGGAAGGAGAATAGCAGCAGAAAGATTATGCTTCTACCCAACCCCTCCTGTCACCCTCTCTACCCAAGCAATTTCCTCTTTAGCATCTTTTCCCCCTGGTATTTGCTTGTTTTTAGCACTGAAGGGAAAGCATCCATGAGAAAATACTGCGGGGTATGACAAACTTGTAATTTTGATATGCCTCAAGTTTCTGGTAAATTGACTGAATACTGAGAAGCCTGAATCAATGAAATTAAACTGTTCCACCTCACTCCTCCCAAAACCTTCTTCCATGTAATCCTATTTATACAAAAACACAACAAATTAGAACAGGCTGTACCTTTGTAATTCCACCGTGTCATTAGGAAGGTGGGTTTATAAATAGTTTAAATTTGTTGCCTAAGCCAAATGCTTCATAGATAGAGCACTGTCTTGATTGGGCAAAGCCAATGTCCAGTTTTCCTAAAGAGACTGGTCTTTACTTATCACTCACATTCACAAAACTTGAGAATAAGTGCTCAAAAAAAAAGCATTATCCAAAGGGGAGCTATCTGTAAAGATCAAAGAGGAGAGCCAGGTCATCTCGCTCCACTACCTTCTCTGCAGTGAAGATGGGCCAAACCTAGGAGTTTATTTAAGAAGATAGTGAGTAACAATGTAGTTAAGTTGATTCTATTATGAGTTCTTGTTTTCTCTTCCCTTGTTTTCCTTCTATTTAAGTATACTCCTTTTTGTTTCTAGAGATTTTAGCTTCTTTGGTTTACTATTAACACTTTCTTCAAGAAAGACTGCATAATTACAGAAACAATTTTTAGGGTTATTTATGTTAAGCTTTGCATTTGTGGCTTTTGGACAAGAAGTTTGCAATGACCCCTGTCCTCTAGAACTGGGCAAAAAAACAGGAGTCCTTGATAGATGACTAAGTACTTCCCAGCTGGAGAAACTAGAGTGTTAGGAGGTTCAGACTAGCAGATGGTAGTCTATCTATCCAATAGCTTTATTGGAGAACCTTGAAAGGAGACTGTCAGCATGTTTTAAAATTATATTGCTTCCTGGTTTGTAATACCTTAACAAAAGTAAGAGATAGTTCATCCCTGGAGAGTTATACATTTTGATTTTTGAATGGTCTGTGGGATTTTCCAGAATCTAGAGCCTGTAATGTTGTTCATACCCTTGTTGACCTGCTGAATAGAAAAATAGAGTAGGGTTAAAGTTTTTTTCTGTTTTTCTATAAAATCTGAACAATGAAGTAAGTTTGAATACATGTCTTCAAGGCTTCAACCTGATATGCTTTAGTATAGACATCATGCTTATTGTATGGCAAAGAAGGCTTCAAAGAAGATCTTACAGACTCCATTATTTGAAGTAGCTATTCAGCAGAATTATTAAGAGTAGTCAGAAGTTCTTTGCTCTAGAAAATCCAATATTGGAGCTCTTAAAGATCTTCTTGAAGATGTGTGAGGAAATTGTATCACTCATTTGTAAGGTGATTTAAATGCAATATTTTGATACAGATTGTAATAAGGAATCCAGTGCCTTATCTAGAGTAATTTAATGGGCCAATTTCAGTTTGTGATGACAAGTTACTCTTGTCCGTATACTGATAACATCATATTGTATGATTATGAAAAAAAACCTAAACGACACCAAAAATTCCAATTTCAATAGGTATAATTA
>NW_020717430.1:45144-67270 GCF_900518725.1 Notechis scutatus | reverse complement strand
TGGGCCGCTTTAAGACTTGGGGACTTCAACTCCCAGCATTCCTCAGCGAGCAAAGCTGGCTGAGGAATCCTGGGAGTTGAAGTCCCCAAGTCTTAAAATGGCCAAGTTTGGGGTGGGGGGGGGCTGATTTTAGCCCATGGCATCCACAGAAGTCATGCAAACACGGATACACCATGCTAATAATCCACATTACAGAGTTCTCCACTTACAGTGACCGTTCAAAGTCACGACGGGGCAAAACTCACTTAATGTCTCACTCGACAACATGGGCTCCGTGGTGGTCGTAAGCCGAGGACGGCCTGCAAACGCCCCATTGCATGCGCGCCTATAAGCTACGCTGGCCATGCAACACGCCAGGTAAAGCAGAGGGCAGAGGTCAAAGGTCCGGGGGGGGGCGACACAGGCCGGGCCCCTTCGCCCAGGCAGAAGTTCAACCGGTACGCGAGAAGCGCCCCATTCCCGCCCCGTGGCGGCTCCCCCGGCGGCCCCGACGCCCGTCCTGACCAGCCCAGCGCGGCCCCCGCGGCGGATGGCTGTGGATTATTGGCCTCCCCATCGCTCACCATGGCTGCACACCGGCTCCTCTCGCTCTCGACTCGGCCGGAAAAGGAAGCGGTGCACCGCGAGAGGCCCCGACGTCGGTCCCGCCCCCGGAGCCGAAGGGAAACTTCCGGTATTGGCGAACATAGAGTTTTAGGAGGAGCGTCGCTCCCACAGCCGCCTTAGACAAAAGCCACTTGGGCCTACATCATAGAGAGATAAAATGTTGAGAGGCGCCCTGAGGAGGCTCGAGGGCGTATCGTACAGTCAGTACACCTCTGTGAGCGAGAGATGAAGTGTGGCCGCCCTATTGTGTCCGGACGGGAAACTAGGAAGGAGAAACAAAAAGTTCCGACCCGGTTAAGCCCTTAAGAAGCGCCTTTTTTTTGTTTCTTTTCCAGCCGGAAGGAAATGTCAGGGACTCCTGCCGCGGAGGATAACTTAAAACGTCGCCGCGAGGTTTCCTGGGAGTCGGAGTCTCTTTCGCCCAGGTTTAGCGGGGGGACCGGAAGTGCCCTTCCGCAACCCCGGAAGTGGTCCAGCTGGTGCGGCCATGGCGTCCGCGGTGGGTTCCGAGCCGGAGGAGATGCGGCGCCGCGCGCAGGGACAGCTCGGCCCGGGGGACCCGGAGGAGGAGGAGGTGGGCGGCGCTCGGTCTCCCTTCCTCCCGAGGCCTCGCTCCGAGGCCGGCCGTGTTCCCGGCCACGCCCCCTTTGACTCCCCCCCGCCAAACCAGCCTTCTTACCTGGCGCCTACGACCTTCGGGGTCCCGGAGGCGACCGCACGGTGGAGTCTCGGCCTGCCTGCGGGACGGGCGGAATTGCCCGCTCCCGTGCAAAGCTGCCTCCGCCGCTTCGGGCCTTCCTGGGGCGCCCCCCCTTCTTCTGGGGCAGGGCTCTCCAACCTTGGCCCCTTTAAGACTTGTGGACTTCAACTCCCAGAATTCCTCAGCCAGCAATCAGATAGATAGATAGATAGATAAGATAGAAAGATAAGATAGAAAGAAAGAAGAAAGAAAGAAAGAAAGAAAGAAAGAAAGAAAGAAAGAAAGAAAAAGAAAGAAAATATAATTCTTTATTGGGCAAGTGTCATTGGACACACAATGAATTTGTTTTGGTGCAAATGCTCTCAGTGTACATAAAAGAAAAAAATACATTTGTCAGGAGTCCAGAATCATAAGGTACAATACTTAATGATAGTTATAGGATTCAAATAAGCAATCAAATCAGATAGGTAGGTAGGTAGGTAGGTAGATAGAAAGAAAGAAGAAAGAAAGGAAGGAAGGAAAGAAAAAAGAAAGAAAGAAGAAAGAAAGAAAAAGAATAGAATTCTTTATTGGCCAAGTGTCATTGGACACACAAGGAATTTGTCTTGGTGCAAATGCTGTCGGTGTACATAAAAGAAAAGATACATTCGTCCAGAGTCAAGTATCATAAGGTGCAACACTTAATAATAGTCATAGAGTACAATAGCCATGAAATCATACTAGGAAACAGTCAATGTAAACCTTAAGGATACAAGGAACAAAGTTACAGTCCTACAGTCACAAGTGGGAGGGGATGGGTGATAAGGAGTGTTGAGAAGATTAGCAGTAATAGTAGTGCAGACTTTGTAAATAGTTGAACAGTGTTGAGGGAATTATTTGTTTAGCAGAGTGATGACGTTTAGGAAAAAACCATCCTTGTGTCTAGTTGTTCTGGTGTGCAGGGCTCTATAGTGTCGTTTTGAGGGAAGGAGTTGAAACAGTTTATGTCCGGGATGTGAGGGGTCTGTAAATATTTTCAGAGCCCTCTTTATGACTCGTGCAGCATACAGGTCCTCGATTGAAGGCAGGTGGGTAGCCATTGTTTTTTCTGCAGTCCTAATTCTCCTCTGGAGTCTGTGTCTGTCCTGTTGGGTTGCAGAACCAAACCAGACAGTTATGGACTACAGATGACGGACTCAGTCCTTCCTCTGTAGAACTGGATCAGCAGCTCCTTTTGGGCAGTTTGAGCTTCCTACGTTGGTGCAGAAAGAATGTTCTAGGGAACGTCATTGGGGCTAGTAAGAAATGGGATTTGCTCCCAGTGTATATTTACGACCAGGAGAGACAGGAGAGCATCTTCCAATATTTGAGCGGCTGCCACAGGGAGGAGGAAGGGGTCAAGCTATTTTCTAAAGCTCCTGTAGGCCAGACAAAGAATAATGGATGGAAACTGAACAAGGAGAGATTCAACCTGGAAATAAGGAGAAACTTTCTGACAGTGAGAACAATCAACCCATAGAACAGAAGTTGCCCTCGGAAGTTGTGGGAGCGCCATCACTTGAGACCTTCAAGAAGAGATTGGACTGCTATTTGTCAGAAATGGTGTAGGGTCTCCCGCTTGGGCGGGGGGTTGGACCAGATGACCTACAAGGTCCCTTCCAACTCTGATTCTCTGTATCTGTATATTGGTGATTCCTTTGGTTGGGCTAAACGTCAGTGGGGATCCTCAGTCCTCCTGATCATGGTTGTCCCAAAGGTTCGTTTTTTTCAAGAGGCAACTGGACTTTCTGGTAACGATTCAAAGGCCTGGAGGCAAAAAACACGGGAAGAAGAACGGCTGTAGACTCTGGGTCTGGCCAGTCTAGAAAAAAGAAGAATTAAGGGGGAGACATGACAGCAGTCTTCCAATGTTTGAGGGGCTGCCACAGAGAGGAGGAGGGTCAACCTGTTTTCCAAAACACCCGGAGAAGAAATACCGGATGGAAGCTTTATCAAGGAGAGAACCCATACGGAACTAAGGAGAGATTTCATGACAGTATGAACAATGAACCAGTGGAACTCCTTGCCACCAGAGGGTTGTGGGGGCTCCACCGCTGGAAGTGTTTAAGAAGAGACCGAACATCAATCTGTCCGAAATGGTTTAGGGCCGTGATGGCGAACCTATGGCACGCGTGCCACGTTTGTGCCGGCGAGTAAGCTGCAGGCAAACTTACCTCACTGTGCATGTGCGCGCCTCACCACTGATTTTTCAATGGGTTTGAGGCCCTTTTCGGCCTCCCAAAGGCTTGAGGAAGGCTTCTGCAGGCTTTGCAGGCCGAAAGCTAGCCCCGTTTCGTCACTTCCGGTTTTTCTGGAAATACCAGCAGTGATGAAACGGGCCTAGTTTTCGGCCTGCAGAAGCCTTCCTCAAGCCTTCTGGGAGTTGAAGTCCACAAGTCTTAAAAGTTGCCAAGGTTGGAGAGCCCAGCTCTTGCCTGTTCTAAAAGTTCCTTGAGGGAGGAGTGAAAGCACAGAGATCACTCTCCTTCTGGCCCCTCTGCACTACGTGGCCCATCCTTCCCCGCTGAATGGAACCGTCCCTGTCTGACCTTGTTGGCAAGCCCTCTGGAGCAAGCCCCTGCCCTTAAACGCTCTCAGGCCCAGAGCCGTGAGGGAAGGCCTTGCTGGAAGGGTGGCAAGGCCCTTCCCATCAGGACAGGACGGTTTGACGTACCCCACCCCCTCCCCCCAAAATCAGGGGCATAACAGGGTCCTTTGTTGTGTCCCCCGCAGGGCCAGAGCGATGAGGCGCTGCCCCTCCACCTGGGGGAGCTGGACCTGACCTCCGAAGAGTTCATCCTGGACGAAGTGGACAGTAAGCTGGGCCATACATTTTGTGTGTGTGTGTGTGTCCTCTCACAACCCACCCCTGCAGCTTCTCTACAGCTGGGACTGTGACCAGGGGAGGGAGGGGGCTGATGTTTTATCAAGGAAAACTTCCCCCCCTCCCCAAAATGTAGAGTAAAAAGAGGATTCCCACCCTCTATGGCAGAGGTCTCCAACCGTGGCCACTTGTGGACTTCAACTCCCAGAATTCCCCAGCCAGCACGTCCGGCTGAGGAATTCTGGAAATGGAAGCCCTCAAGTGGACTGGCTGAGGAATTCTGGGAGTTGAAGTCCACAAGTGGCCAAGGTTGGAGACCCCTGCTCCGTAATCACCTTACAGAGAGGGTGGAAACTCAGGTGCCCAGGAGAAGCCACAGGCATGTTGCGTCCATCGTAGTGTCTTTGTCATCACACACGCACACACACCCTAGGGGAAAGGCATACAGAAAGTGTCTATTCCCAGTTTTCCCAACTGGGAAGAGCCGTTCCCAGTCTCCCAGTAGGAGCTGCTGTGTCTCAACAGCTCCCCCTCCCCCCGTTTGACAAGAGGACATTCTTACTGGTGCAGCTGAGGGTGGGGGAGTGCTCTAGTCCCAGGACAGCACCTTGGGAGCCTGTTTGCTCCAGGCCTAATATTTCCTCCCCTCCCTCTCTCTTTCAGTTCACATCCAAGCCAACCTGGAGGATGCCCTGGTGCAGGAGGCCCTGAAGACGGTACGGAAGGCCGGGGAGGGGGTGGGGGGGGGGGGGGGGGCTGATTCCTGGGGGCTCCCTTTGTCGTCCCCCCCAGCGGGGAGCTAGTACCGGGAGGAACTCACCCCTTTAGCCCACTGTTGTCCTTAACAGGCACCCTAGATATTAAGGAGAGCAAGAACATTGCCTCTCTGCACACCCAGATCACGGCCTGCGATGCTGTGCTGGAGGTGAGCACTGCACCTCTTCGGAGGGAGGGACTGGGCTTCCCTGGTTTGGGGAGGGAGGGAAGGACTGGGCCATTAGAGCAGGGGTGTCAAACTCAAGCTCTAAGCACCCTGCAAGCTGGATACAGCCTGCGGGGTGCTTAGATCTGGCCTGCAGGCCCGCCCTGGAAACAGTGAAGGTGTCAACTATGCCTGTTTTAGTAGTTGCCATAAAAAAAATGGGGGGGGGGAGGAAATCTGGAAGAGCCATTTGAAATCGAAAGTATATTCCAACTCTTTATCTTTCAAAGATTGTAACTCAAATACCAGAGCTTTTGCCTGAAAGTACGTTCCACACTTAACTTTACAAAGATTGTAACTAAGCTACCGAATCTTCTGCCTGGGAAAATCCTTAGTTGGAGAATGTGATTGATGACACACCCAGCCCATGAAGGTGCTCAGTTGGGGAATCTGGTTTATGAGACACCCAGGGAGGAGGGGGGAGGGAAACAGGGTCACAGGGGACTGTGAATGACGTAGGCCAGAGTTGGCTCCATACAGGGCAGAGCCAGTATGTCTCCTCTTAACAAATCCTTCAAAATTGGTTGAAGTTTGGCTCAAGTATCATGATTTAATTAGAGTGATTGCTGGAATCCTGGCAGAAGGACCAGCCTGCGATGTCTGATGACCCAAAGGGGCGTGGCACAAAAGCCAAAAGTCACAAAAGTAGGTAATGTCCTTTTAATTCCTCCAACTTGGCCTCCAAATGTCCAGTTATCGGCTGGAGAAAAAAAAACTCTCCCAAGAACAGTTTTTAAAGGGAAGAAATCCCTTCCGAACCCAAATTACGTCTAAATGATAAATAAAAAGGAACACAATCCACGCTTCAGCAATTAACGAGAGACGGCAGGATAAGGAATTGCAGACTTTTAAAAGATAACGAAAGACACCCAGTTGGGAGGACGCCAGAACCCAGATAAGACTTGACAAACCAAAATAATGCACGCTTTGCTCCCAGCAAGGTGCTGTGCGCAAACACTCACTTTATCCTGTTTTCCCAGTTGCAGCTAATGAAGGGGATTAGGGCCTTTTTCTCCCCCGTAAGCCATGTTGCTCCCTTCTCCGTTCCTCCCTGCATGCCCTAGGATGAAGAGGGGGTGGGCCTGGGTCTTCCTCTGAATGTCCAGCCAGACTGTGCCCTTCCTCAGTTTCCTCCCCAGCCACTACAGCCAAACTCCCACCCCTTGTCAGCTGCTCAGCTTCCAACAGGGGCATGACACGGTGCCTCTGCCAGCGAAAAGTCCTGGTGGGCCACATGCAGTGGCCCCGAGATCCATTTTTTCTGACACCAACTCTATTTAGCCAATAGGGGAGAGAGGGAGGGAGGGAGGGGGAAAAAGAAAGGGAAGAGGGAAGGACTAGAATAGAATAGAATTCTTTATTGGCCAAGTGTCATTGGACACACAAGGAAATTGTTTTGATGCAGAAGGGATGGTTTGGAACCGCTTGATCCCAGACATTGTGGGCACTCCAACCCTGGTGGAGGATTTTAAGAAGAGATTGGGACGTCCTTTTGTCTGGAATGGGATATGGTCTCCTGCTCGAGCAGGGGGTTGGACTAGAAGACCTTGAAGGACCCTTCCAGCTCTCATATTCTGTCTGCCTGCCCTCCCTTCCTCCTTTCCTTCCTTCCTCCCTCCCTCCCCCCTTTCCCTCCTTTCTTTTTTCCTTCCTCCCTCCTTTCCTTCCTTCCTTCCTCCCTCCCTCTTTCCTCTCCCTCCGTCCTTCTTTCCTTCCTTCCTTCCTCCCTCCCTCTTTCCTTCCTCCCTCCTTTCCTTCCTTCCTTCCTCCCTCCCTCCCTCTTTCCTCCCTCCTTCCTTCTTTCTTTCCTCCCTCCTTTCCTTCCTTCCTTCCTTCCTCCCTCCCTCCCGCTTTCCTCCCTCCCTCTTTCCTCCCTCTTTCCTCCCTCCTTCTTTCCTTCCTTCCTTCCTCCCTCCTTTCCTTCCTTCCTTCTTCCCTCCCTCTTTCCTCCCTCCCTCCCTCCTTCCTTCCTCCCTCCTTTCCTTCCTTCCTTCTTCCCTCCCTCTTTCCTCCCTCCCTCCTTCTTTCCTTCCTCCCTCCTTTCCTTCCTTCCTTCCTTCCTCCCTCCCTCCCGCTTTCCTCCCTCCCTCCCTCCCTCCTTTCCTTCTTTCCTTCCTTCCTTCCTTCCTTCCTTCCTTCCTTCCTTCCTTCCTTCCTTCCTCACTCACTCACTCACTCACTCACTCACTCACTGGAGTTTTCTTTTTCTTTTTAAGAAGTCCGTCCTGTTCTGTGAACAAAGTCCCCAAGTAGCCTGGCAGGATCGGGGTTCTAAGGCCGGAATCTCCCTCTTCAGCAATGGCCCCTTGTGGGGCTTCTCCTGGGGGGGGTCCTGAGGGAGCAAGGAGTGGGGGGCTTTTGGGTAGATGCCTCCTTCCCCTTTGGGGAGAAGGCAGGTAGGCTGCTGTGACCTGACGTTGGATGACACCCTTTGTCTGAAGTGGTGTAGGGTTTCCTGCCTAAGCTGGGGGTGGGACTAGAAGACCTCCGAGGTCCCTTCCAACTCTATGATTCTAAGATCTAAAGGGGCTCCCATGTGCATATCTGGCCCCGTTCCCTGCACCCCCCAGAATGCTGGTTCTTGGAGGGCAGGGTAATGGGGATCTCTCCTTTTTTCCTCCCCGCAGCGCATGGAGGCCATGCTGAGCTCCTTCCAGTCCGACCTGAGCAGCATCAGCTGTGAGATCCAGACGCTGCAGGAGCAGTCGGTCGCCATGAACATCCGGCTGCGCAACCGCCAGGCCGTCCGCGGCCGCCTCTCCCAGCTGGTGGATGAACTGATGGTGCCCAACGTCATGATCAGGTCCGGCCGGGTGGAGGAGGGGCCGGTCATCCTGGCGGGGGAAGGTCTGGCAGAGAAGGGAGGGTGGGGGGCCCCGGAGGGGGAGGGGAGAGGATGCCCGGCTGACGGGCCTCCCCTTCGCCAGCACCATCCTGGAGACGCCGGTGACTGACCAGGCCTTCCTGGAGCAGCTGCATGAGCTGAACAACAAGATCAACGCCGTCAAAGAGCAGGCCTTCCGCGAGACCATGGCCTGCACGGACGTGGCCGACATCCTGGACAAGCTGAAGGCCAAGGTGAAAAGCCAGGATCCTGGCCAGGGCCACGAGGGAATCTAAGGGCCAGAGCGGTGGAACTCAGGTGCCGGATTCCCCTGCCCCCCACCCCCCCTTTGGTAGCACCGCAGGGCAACGGGCCCTTCGACTGTGCAAGGGTCACTCCTGCAGGATAGTAATAGCCTTATATCCCACTGTCATGCCCCTGTCAGAATCTGACTCAGAGGAGGAAGCCGAACAGCTGACGGAGTGAGAGAGTGGCTCCATTGGCTGTGGAGGAAACTCGGGAAGGGCAAAGGTTGGCTGGGCAGAGCAGGGAAGAGGTAGAAAAAGGGAGAGGGAATTCGGAGGAAGACTCAGGCCCACCTCCTCTTCATTCTAGGGCAAGCAGGCAGGAATGGAGAAGGGAGCAAAATGGGTTGCATGGCTTACAGGGGAGGAAAGGGCCCTGATTCCCTTCATTAGCTGTAGCTGGGAACACAGTGTATAAAAAAAGGGAAACTGCACGCAGCAAGCTGTTAGGAGCGAACGTGACTTTATTCTGTGCTGTCGTGGCTTATCTGTGTCCCTGGTGAAAAGAATCCTGCACGTCTTCCCCGAAGAGGCTTTTTCCAAGAGGCAACCGGACTTTGTTTTTTCTGTTGAAGACGTTTTGCTTCTCATCCCAGAAGCTTCTTCCACTCCGACCGGATGGTGGGGAATGGAAGGATTGATACTCCTTGCAGACTGCTGGTCATTTGCATCCTTTTAGAGAGTCGTTGAGACCACTTGGAGGTGACCCTGAGGACACAGAGAAACCTCCAAGTGGCCTCAACGACCCTCTAAAAAGGACGCAAATGACCAGCTGTCTGCAAGGAGTATAAATCCTTCCATTCCCCACCATCCAGTCCGAGCTGAAGAAGCTTCTTGGATGAGGAGTGAAATATCTTCAAAAGGAAAAAAACAAAGTCCAGTTGCCTCCTGAAAAAGCTCCTTGGGGTAACTACGACCTGGAGGACTGAGAATCTCCATAGATTCTGCATGTCTGAATGCCCTTCCTCTACCCTTCCTCTATCTTTGTGAGAACCAGGGAGGGTTACGTCTGAAGGGCTTTCTTGGGTTACTTTTCTGGCCCAGACTCAGGTTTCTTTTACCTGTTGTCTCAGTTTTGACTCTTCCTTCCATCCCTCAAGGTTGCCCCATCCTCCCCTTAGAGCAGGTGGTCCCACCGATGCGTTCAAGCATCACTTTTCTGGCCTTGGCTGCAAGGCTCTGGCTGCAGCATTGCCAGAGGAGTTGGCGGGTGGGGGCAGACTTGGGGCCCCTGGTGCCCAGGCTTTGGCTAGAGGTGCCACATGGTTGGTTCTCCTTCCTCCACCAGGCGGTGGCCAAGATCCGAGAGTTCATCCTGCAGAAAGTCGTCTCCTTCCGCAAACCCATGACCAACTACCAGATCCCCCAGAATGCCCTGCTCAAGTACAGGTAGGAGGTGGGGACAGGCGGCTGCGATGTCTCCCAGCATGCCCCAGGGCTCCTGGGGAGCAGCCTGGGGGTCTCCCGTAATGCTTTGGGCGCGATCCCAGCCCACTCTGTTGGGGGACCAAGGAGCACCATGCAGACGTTCATGCTAGGTTTAGGGACAGCAAAATTGGGATGGCCCCCTCACCTTTTTATGGGGTGGGGGAACAAGTGAAGTTCATCCTCTTTTGGGGGGGGTGTCAGGTTTTTCTACCAGTTCCTGCTGGGCCATGAGAGGGTCATCGCCAAGGAGGTGCGGGACGACTATGTGGACACCATGAGTAAGATCTACCTCAGCTACTTCAAGTCCTACACCAACCGCCTGATGAAGCTCCAGGTGAGCTCCCTGGGCAGGGGGCCTGGTCTCCCCCTTCCCCCGCTCCGGATGCGGGGGGCCCTCCCCCTCCAGCTCCATGGTCCGCTGTGCCAAATGGGGCCCCGTTTTCTGTCTCCTGAACCTGCAGTACGAGGAGGTGGCTGAGAAGGATGACCTGATGGGGGTGGAAGACACCGGCAAGAAGGATATCCTTCCCGAAGGGGCTGGATCAACAAGTGAGGGAGGTTTGCAGGCAGCTTGGCTTTGTCCCCACCCCCCACTCCATCTGCCCCCCTCCTGGCTCATGTTTGGGGTTGGGGGAGGGGCAGGAAGGGTCCTGGCCTGGGCACGGACAGCACTTATGCCACCCGGTGGCCCTTGACTCCGGCTGCCTACACGCTTCTTCTCTAAGCCGTCCCTCCGCAGCCGGAACACCATCTTCACTTTGGGGAACCGGGGGAACGTGATCAGCAGCGCCGAGCTCGAAGGGCCTATCATCGTCCCCCACTCGGCGCAGAAGAGCGACGTCCGAGTAAGTCCGGCCATGCCCCGCTCCCTGGGAAAGGCGGGTTGGGGGGGCAGCGGCCCGAGGGCTTGGCAGGTTAAGATGGGAGTGTCAGGATTCCAGCGATCGCCCTAATGAAATCATGAGCCTCGAGCCAAACTTCAAAACACCTCAAAGAACTTATTAGGAGCGACATACTGGCATGACCTGTATGAAGCCAACTCTGCCATATATAATTTTACAGTCGCCTGTGACGCTGTTTCCCTCCTCCCCCCCCCTCCCGGGTGTGTCATAAATCAGATTCTCCAATTAAGCGCTTCACAGCCTGGGTGTTCGTCAATCACGTTCTCCAATTAAGGAATTTCCCTCCGGTAACTTAGCTACAATCTTTTTGAGTTAAGGTTGCAATGTGCTCCTGAATTCATTTGCCATATGCTCTTCAGGTTCCCCACCACATCTCCTCTTTCTAATGGCAACTTGGAAACAGGCATGGAAATGTTTTACCGGGAGTTGCCAGGGAGGCTCCTAGGAGAGCCCAGAGCATTTGCTAAGTGTGCCCCCCCCCTTGCTCCCCGCCCCCCGGTCAGTGACAGTGGCTCACTTCCCAGAATGCAATAGGGCCGCCTTTTGACTTTGTGGGGATGGTTCCACGCAAGGGGCGGGTGAACACATGAGCGCATGCAGCTCGCTTGGCTTCCGCGGCCTGGTTCCCAAACGGGCCCGGTTGTATGTAGAAGAGTCCAGATCAGCAAGTTTTGGGCTCATAAGTAGAGCCTGGCTGGGAATGAGGGTAGTTGTAATCCAAAGCAGGGGTCTCCAACCTTGGCAACCTTTAAGACCTGTGCACTTCAACTCCCAGAATTCCCAGTGGCCAAGGTTGGAGACCCCTGGTCCAGAGCACGGGACCACCTGGCTGGGAGGTCATTCCATTTGGGGTTTGCTTGATTTTTGTGGGGGAGGGAGGTGGTGGGAGCCGGGGAGGGTTGGGGGGTATCCTGAAGGCCCTGCCCCTTTGGCCCTGCCAATGTTGCCTTCCCCTTCCCTTCCCCGGCACAGTATCCCTTCGAGTCTCTCTTCCGGAGCCAGCACTATGCCCTGCTGGACAACAGCTGCCGCGAATACCTCTTCCTCTGCGACTTCTTCCTGGTGGCCGGCAGCCCCGCCCTGGACCTCTTCAACGCCGTCATGGGCAAGACCCTCGCCATGTTCCTCGTGAGCATCTGCGGCTGCGGCTGGTGGGGGAGGGGGGGCTTAGACCAGCGGGAAATCGAAGCTCTTTAATAAAATTTAACGAACAGGAGTAGTGGGCACAGGATAGCAGGATTCCAGTATTTGAGGGGCTGCCCCAAAGAGGAAGGGGGTCCACCTATTTTCCGTGCACCTGAAGGCAGGATGTGAAGCAATGGGTGGGAACTAACCAAGGAGAGAAGCAACCTGGAACTAAGGAGAAACTTCCTAGCAGAGAGGACAATTAAACCAGTGGAACTGCTTGCCACCGGAAGTTGTCGCTGCTCCATCCCTGGAGGTTTTTAAGAAGAGATTGGACGGTCATTGGTCTGGAATGGTATCGGGTCTCCTGGTTGAGCAGGGGATTAGACTGTGGCACACATGCCAGAAGTGGCACACCGAGCCATCTCTGCGGGCAAGCAAGCCGTCGCCACAGCTCAGTATCACTGTGCATGTGCGCACATGCCTCCCACCAGTCAGCTGATTTTCGAGTATCTGCGTGAGGGGCAGGATGCATGTGGGAGACGCGTGCACAGGGGGGGCAGGGGAGCACGGTGGGGTTGCGCGTGCATTGCATTATGGGCAATGGTGGGATTCAAATAAGTGAACAACCGGTTCTTTGCCCTAATGATTTCTTCTAACAACCAGTTCACCAAACTGCTCAGAAAGTTAACAACCAGTTCTCGTGAACCGGTGCGAACCGGCTAAATCCTATTGACAGCTGAATTTGAAAGCTGACTATAAATGTAAGGCATCCAGAAAGTATCCATGATACCAATCACTCCAAGACATTTTTTTCTCCAATTGATTTATTTAGAAACAGATCTGGTATGTCTAAAGCAATTTCCCAAAGTGAAATTATTTTTGCGCGTTACACAGAATCCACCTTCTCTCCTCCCACTTCGACACTTCACAAATCACGGGAACCCATGAACTGCAACTGGGATTTCTTCATACGACATACAGAATAACCTTGAACTTTTCAACTCCTCCAACCCCCTTCCAATAAAATGTGGCAGCTAAATTTTAAAGCTGACAGGTGTCCCCCCCCTTGAAAACTACTCCTCCTAAAAGAAAAGGAAAAATAAATCCAGATACAGGGGTTAACACATTGTCCTTAACCCCCTTTCCCCCTTCCACGCTTATGGGTGCAGGCACGCATACACGCTCGCATGTGCAACCGTACGCCTTTGGCGTGCGACGACAAAAAGGTTAGCCATCACTGGACTAGAAGACCCCCGAGGTCCCTTCCTACTCATTATTTTCTTAAACTTCCTGGTTTTTGTTGACGCGGAGCTCAAAAAGAATCGAAATTTCAGGCATAAGCTGGAGACACCCCTTATCCACCTCTTTCCAGATCTTCCAGCCATGGGATCTTAACGCCTGGCCCCAGAAGTCATAGAACCCTTTGGGAGGGGTGGGGACCGAGAGTTGGGGGAGGGTCCTTCCCATGTATCTCATCTCTCATCCCCGCCTTTCCTCCCTCCCTCCCCGCAGAAGCACATGGATGCCTACGTGAGCGACTGCTACGATAGCATTGCCGTCTTCCTCTGCATCCACATCGTCCTTCGCTTCAAGGCTCTCGTGGCCAAGCGCAACGTCCCGGCCATCGACAAGTGAGCCCCCTTTTGCCCCCCCACCCCTCTCCCCATCTGTCCCTCCCTCTTGGCCAACTGGGTCTGGTGGGGGTCTTCTGTCTGGGTGACACTCCCCCCTTTGCAGTGGTGGGATTTGTCAGCCTTCAAGACTCCTTTCTTTTGCTATCTTTTTGGCTGTCATAGTAACGGGGGGAAGGCGGAGCTACGTCGCCGCGATACAGCTGCAATCTCGGGGCTCCGAGATCGCAGCTGATATCTTCGCCCCTGGTCGGTCCCAACGGACTTAAACCGTCCCGTAGAGACGGTGATAGCAAGGGGCGCATTCTGTTGATCTCAGGGACATCGCTAAGTCCCTGGTTGATCCAGGAGAAGCCCCTTTACCATCGGCGGAGAGGCAGCCATTAAGCTGCTGAGAAAACTTTCTTGTTTATGCTTACTTGCTTACTGCGCAGCTGCAGCATCTTCTCTTACCAGGCCAAGTTCAACGTCCAGATGTCTGCATCACCCCCTGAAGATGCCCCACAGGACATGATGCACATCTTCGATATTGGATGGACCGCTTGAACTAGGATGGGTGGGAACGTTGGCATCACTTTGTATATGTGATTTCCACGTGTAAATCCTCAGGTCTAGAATCCTTTCGATGCTACCACTTGATTTCCAGAAAAAGTTCATTTTCTCTATAACAATGGAGTCTCACGGTGCCTTTCTTGGATTTTGAATGGAGCCTCACCTGACATTACTCAAGATCCAAGAAAGAGACCCTAAGATTCCGTTGTTATAGAGAAAAGGAACTTTGACTGGAAATCCAGCGGGAGCATCGAAAGGATTCAAGATCTGAGGTATTAGGCATGAAAATCACATATGTAAAATGATGGCAACGTTCCCACCCACAATAGCGGGTGACAGGATTCTAATTTTTGTACTACCGGTTCTGTGGGCGTGGCGTGGCTTGGTGGGTGTGACGGGAAGGATACTGCAAAATCCCCTTCCCCTCCCCATCCGTCTAACCTGCTTTCCAGCTCTGTTGTAAGCGTTGGACTTTTTTCCCTTCAACTGAAAAGAATGAACTGCTGAAAACCAGGGGTTTCAAAAGGAATCCTTTATTGCGGGGGTCCCCAACCACCGGGCCCCGGACCGGTACCGGTCCGTGGAACATTTTCTACTGGGCCGCCGGTTTGCTGGGCGCCGCCATCTTGTTTCAATGAGAAAGTGCTTCCGGGTGAGCTTTTCCGGTTGGAAAGCGGCGTTTGGGTCCTGAAGGAATCCTCGCGCCTTAGTTTCATCGAAGGGGGTGGTGGCTTCGAATGAAACTAAGGCGCGAGGATTCTTTCAGCACCCAAGGCAAGGCGAGCCGTGCGACCGTCCCGAAGCCGTCCCGAAGCCCATTGACAAAGGTACAAAGGAGGAGTTGAAGGTGGCGGGGAGAAGCGGGGGACGGCTGGCTGGCCAGTCACTCAGCTCGCCTTGTCTTGTCATGCGTGCTGATGCCGGTACCGGGCCGCGGATCATTTTGTGATGCTGGTACCGGGCCGTGGCACAAAAAAGGTTGGGGGCCACTGCTTTATTGAACGGGATTTTATCTCAACACTGGGCAAAGCAGAGTCTAAGATATCCCCAGGCATACAGTCATAGATAAAGGGAGTTAGAACCCCTCCCCTTATTCAGGTGTGGATTTAGTCAAACAAAGAACCAACATGTTAATTCCCCCCCTCCCCTTCTCTGGGGATGTGTCTTAGGGAACATTCTCTGGAATGTTCCCAGGATCGTCTTCCAGAGCTGGACTTTTTATGGTCCCTTCTCATCTTGTTATCTCTTCAAGAGGTGACAAGTTTCTAGACATCTGGCTCCACTCCTCCAGTTGTATATCATATGCAAGTTATACAGAATCAGTATAGGATTTAATATATTCAGGTTACATCAAAAAGGGTTACTTGTACCAACTCTCCCCCACCTTCTCCCATTGAAGAATGGCAGATACACGGATCTCCTGTGCAGGGCAACCAAAGGAGACCCAGCTGGTCAGCTGGGACTCGATAGGAGGCAGAGAATAGATGGGGTTGGTGGGGCCAGTCAGAGGTGGCATTGGCTGGGTATCTGAACTACTCAAAAATTTCCGTTACCGGTCCGAACCGGCTGAATCCCACCTCTGCCCTCTGACCCATATCCCCTTTCAAGGTACTGGGACACACTGCTGGAGCTGCTCTGGCCGCGATTTGAGTACATCCTGGAGCTGAACATCCATAGCATCCAGAGCACGGACCCCCAGAAGCTGGGCTTCCTGGACACGCGGCCCCACTACGTACGTGTGTGCGCGGGAGTGGCGCTCCCCGTCGGGAAGGGAGGGGTGGACGCCTGCCCCCCCCCCCCACGCTCAGAGGGGAGGGCAGAATGTGAAGGCTGGAAAGGCGCGGTGGTCTTATGGCCAAACGGCTCCCCACAGTTGCCGGAGATGCGCCAGGGGGCCTGGCAGTGGATTGGACCATAGCTGGGGAGGGTCTGGTAGGGATGGCCAGGACGCTCGCCTGCCTGTGGTCCAGCCAGGAAGGAGCAGGTTTCATATGGCTGGGTCTGGAGAGCCCAGAGGCCCCTCATCCTGCTTCTCTGCTCTCCTGACCCCCCGCGCCCCCCCACAGATCACCCGGCGCTACGCAGAGTTCTCCTCGGCCATCGTCAGCATCAACCAGACCTTCCCCCACGAGAGGACTTTGGCCCTGTTGGGGCAGCTCCAGGTGGGCTTTCATCTCTTGTAGGGCAGGTGAGATCTTCCTTGCAAGGGGAGCAGCTTGTCAGTCCTGCTGAAGACCCAGAGAATGTGGGGGGAGGGGCTTCCCCTCCCCAGATAGGTGCCTCAAGGGGACCTTTCATCCCCCCTCACGGCTGTTTGCATGGGGCATCGCCCACGGTGCAACAAACGTTTGATGAACTGTCTTGTTTCCTGGTTCTCTACCGCAGGGTCGCCAACCTTTGGGAGCTCAGGGACCACCAAACGCATAATTTTAGATCCCAGGGTCCACTAACCGGTTCTGTGGGCGTGGCCTAATTTGTTGGGTGTGGCTTGGTGGTCCTGTGACTGGCTGGGCATGGCTTGTATGTAAATATTATAAATATGTATATAAATATTGGATTTTTTATTTTAAAAAAGAGCAACTTTTACCCCAAATCAGGCAAAGCGGGCAGGCAGATTTGAGTTGCTCACAGAATCATTCAGTGATCTATCTATCTGCCATCGGCTAGCTCAGTCTGTCCCATAAAATTTGCTTGCCGTGAGTCTGCACGGAATAATCGGACCTTCATTCCTAAGGGAGGTTCGGCTGTGCTTAAAAGCAGAGCCGAAGATGTAAAGACTAGCTAGAAAGCAAGAAATCCAACCATTTCCTGCTTCCTAGATGATCTAAATCTCCCGGCACAGCAGAACAGCTGATGGTCCAAAAAATAGCAATCCTGCCTCTCCTTGGCCCATCTTGCTAACCTCTGGCCTCAGCCTGGCCTTTGAGGGTAGGGTAGTCTCTTGCACCTCCTAGAAGTGTGTGTGTGGGGGGGGGGGGCTTGCATCTCCTAATATTGGTGGGGCTGGGCTGGAGATTGGGGCTGGGCCTTCCTCTGATGCTACCTGCTTCTCTCCACACACCTCCCGCCAGACCGAAGTGGAGAACTTTGTCCTGCGTGTGGCGGCCGAATTCTCCTCCCGCACCGAGCAGCTCATCTTCCTCATCAACAACTACGACATGATGCTCGGCGTCCTGATGGTACGCAGGTGCCCGGCAAGAGGAGGGAGGGATAGAAAGACAAAACCTCACACGCACATCCAACTTTCTCCCCCTTGCCCTCCCCAGGAGCGAGCGGTGGAGGAGAGCAAAGAGGTGGAGGGATTCCAGCAGCTGCTGAATGCCCGGACACAGGTGGGTCGGGGTGGCTGGGTGTTGCAGCTTCCATTCTCAGGGCCCCCCACACTCCAAGAAACTGGGGGGTGGGGGGGCCTGCAGCCACATTTGGGAGGTGAGAGTCCTGCCTTTCCCTCCCCTGGGGTAACGGGGGAGAGGTGTTTGTGGTAGACCCCAGGCGCTGATGTGGAGCTGGCTCAGGCGCACGACTGATGCATTCTCCCTGTGTAGAACCAGACAGTTGATGTGCTCAATAGGTAGAGTGGAGGGGTGCCCCACGCCCACAGATGGAGAAGGGGGTCCCTGTGCCTCAGCTGAACCCATCCTCCCCCTCTTCCTTCCCTGGCAGGAGTTCATTGAGGAGCTCCTGGCCCCGGGGTTCGGGGGCATGATCGCCTTCGTGAAGGAGGTGGAGGGGCTGGCTGAGCGGGGCCAGCTGGAGCGCCTGCGAGGAGAGGAAGGTGAGTGGGGCACGGACTCTGGGAGAGGGGGGGTGAGGAGCAGGAGGAGGGGCTCTTGGTGCCGCTCACTCCCCCTCCCTCCTTGTCCCGCAGCCCGGGTGACGCAGCTGGTGCGCGGCTTTGCCGCCACCTGGAAGGCCTCAGTGGAGACTCTCAGCCAGGACGTGATGCGCTCCTTCACCAACTTCAAGAACGGGACCACCATCATCCAGGTGGGGGAGGTGGGGGCCCCGGGGGGAGGTGGGGTCCAGGAAGGGGTGGGGTCCGGGAAGAGGCGGGGTCCGGGAAGAGGCGGGGTCCGGGAAGAGGCAGGGTCCGGGAAGAGGCGGGGCCAAGCTCCTCACTTCCCCCTCTTCGCCTGCAGGGGGCGCTGACGCAGCTGATCCAGTACTACCACCGCTTCCACAAGGTCCTTGCACTGCCCCCCCTCAAGTCGCTGCCCATCCGCTCAGAGCTGATCAACATCCACCACCTGATGGTTGAGGTGAAGAAGCACCGGCCCAACTTCTGAGGGTGGAGCCCCCATCCTCAGCCTCCCCTCCCCTTGTACAGTCCCGTGAATAAATTATCTTTTGACTCAAGCGGCCTCCCTGGAACTGAGTGGGGAGTGGGGGCAACTGGAATTGGAGGCCAGACTCACCCACACTTCCCCACCCCCCACCCCCGCCCCCCCTTCCCGTACCATCACCAAGGGAGCAGCTTGCTGGTCGCTTCTCTTGTTCAGGCTTTATGAGTGTGTTTCACACTAGCTGGAGAAGTAGACCTCGAATTGAGCCCAACACCTCTGTTGCTAAGTGAGCTGGTTGTTAAGTGAGTTTTGTCCCATTGGATGACTTTTCCTGCCACGTTTCTTAAGTGAATCACTGCCATGATTAAAATTAGTAATACGGTTGTAAACTGAATCTGGTTTCCCCATTAACGATGCTTGTCGGAAGGTTGCAAAAGGGGATCGGGCGACCCCGGGACACTCCAGCTGTCATAAATAAGAATCGCCCAGTGGCTGAATTTGGATTGCGTGACCATGGGGAGGCCGTAACAGTTGTAAGTGTCAAAAACAGACATGCCCCTTGTTTCAACGGTCACTAAATGAACTGCAGTTAAATTGAAGACTGCCTGCCGTTCTCTAAAGAAGTAAACAGGTGTTTGTCCCTGTGTTTGTGTGTGAATGCAGTGACTGACAAAACTGACCCAGGTTAGCATGCTGACAGATGTGTGACATTACAATTTTTGGGTACCAGATGCAGGCAATCCTCCATGTACAATCACAATTGGGACTGGCAAATCCATTGTCAGGCCATGCAGTGAGGCATCACACACCACCATTTGCCATCTTTTCCACTGGCTTCCCCACTGGGTTTCCCTCTGGCTTCCCCACTGCGTTTCCCTCTGGCTTCCCCACTGGGTTTTCCTCTGGCTTCCCCACTGCGTTTCCCTCTGGCTTCCCCACTGCGTTTCTCTCTGGCTCCCCCACTATGTTTCCCGCAGGCTTCCCCATTGTGGAAAGCCAGCTGAGAAAGCTGCAAATGGCGATCAGGAGACACAGTGCTCACAAATGCCAAGCTAGGCACCCAGATTGTGATCACACAACTGCGATGAGGGTGTTTCACTGGTCATAACTCTGAGAACTGGTTGTAAGTCACTCTTTTCAGCACTGTCCCGTTAGTCGCTAAACAAACGGCCATAAGTTAGGACCAACTGCATTCCTACCCAGAGAGATTTTGAGAAGACCCTGAATACAACATGCAGCTGGAACTCCCCGCCCCAGATATGATACTGGCTTCCTTTTGCTGGCTTTGCCTCCCTCCCTTCTCCCACAACAACAGCTGTGGTCCGACAGCCACACAACCTGCAAGCAGAAACTCTGCTGCTAAAACTCTGGGGATGCAACCTACGTCCCACAAAGTACCCACAACTGTTTTTCCCGGAGGTCGACAGCCTGCAGGGAGGAAGGATGCCATGTTGGCTCAGGAAGGTAGTTTGTGTGCTCGCACAAATGTTTGTGGTATGTTCCTCCCTATGTTTGTGGTGCATTCCAAGCCAGGGAAAACACCCTACGTTTTGGTACGTTCCAAGCCAGGGGTGCTCAACCTTGGCCACTTTTAAGACTTGGGGACTTCGACTCCCAGAATTCCCCAGTCCCCAAGTCTTAAAGTGGCCAAGGTTGAGCACACCTGATGGTGGGATCAACCTGGGCAGGTGGGAAAGCATCAACCAATGGGCTGTGTTGATCTTGTCCTGTTGGCAGGAACTGTCTCTTTTGGAAACCCACAAGTGGTGCAAGGGGGGGTGCACCTGTCATTGAGGGACCCTCCCTTTAAAACAGGGAAAGAGGAGGTGGGATCACAAGACAGACCCCCCACCACCAAAAAAAATCAGCAAAACGATCTTCCAAGGTGCCCCATGTCCTCCCACAGCTCCTTCCGCCCGGTTGTTGCCGTACGGACACGCACTTCCTGGCCAAGAGAAAATTCAATCGAGTTGCTTTACATTTCCCGCACCCAGAAGTGAGATCTCAAACTTACCTACCCCCGCCCCGACACACAGCCATTTCCAAGATTTCAAATTTGCAGCAAGGGGGGAAAAAAACACACGTTCTTTTTAATATGGATTCCATTAAATAATATAATTAATTTATTATTATTTTTTTGTATAAAAACAAAATAAAATATACGTTTCCTCTTCTTCGGATTTTCTTAACTTTTGTGCAAGGGATAAAGGGGGAGGGATGGGGAGAGGAAGAAGAGGGAAATGGGGGGAAGGTGCTCCTCGGACGACGTGGAAGCCCACCCCCCATTTCCAAGCCTTCCCCCTCCCCCCCGAATTTAAGGGGAGGGAGGCAAGGCTGAAGTTGCTATCAGTGGGGCTGGAAAGGGCTGGAGTAGGTGGGACTCAGGAGGGGTTTAGTGGGGTAGCAATGCATCCCTTGCTGGCCAGGGCCTCCGCTATTTGGAGGGAGGGGGTCTCCATCAGCAAGGTAGGAAGCACTGAAGCAGGATGGGGCCCATCTGGGCAGGTGGGGAATTCGGCAAGGAGGGAGGGGGTTCAGCAGCACTGAGGAGGGGCGCACAGAGGAGAGAATTTGGAAGGAGAAAATTTCCAGGGGGGGCTGGTGAGTCCCTGGGGGTGGGCCTCTGCGCCCCTTGGATCTTCCAGTTGCTGGGCCTCTGGCGGATCCTCCCCCCGTGGTCTCTGTTGTTTGTTGGGCACCAGGAAGGTGTTTCCCTCCTCCTTCCGGCTGCGCTGGGGGGTCTCCGCTCTAGCCAAGGAAGCAGGCAGCCCCCACCTCAAAGCCGAAGCGCTGCCCAGTCTCCCCAAAGTCTGCCAGGTGCACGTCCAGCAAGGGCAGGTGCTCCACCTGTGGGGTGTTGACTTCCAGGAGTGTCTTGCTGGACCCTTTCCGTGCCTGGGGGGGACGGGGAGGAAGACAAGGGTCAAAGCTGGAGGTGGATCACTGCCCTCCACCCCCAAAGAGAAGCCGGGAGCCCTGCTTTCCAACAGCTGTCCACCGGTCAGGAAGGTGTGGGAACCGGGAACGCCGGGACCTCCATTTGGGGGGACTATTTTGTCCTGAACCTGGAAGCCCCCTGCATCTGCCGTGTCCCCCCCACCTACCCTCTGCTGAGCCAAGGAGTGCCCCCAAACCCCCAAACCCCCAAAGCTATGGGAGGGGAGCAGCATCAGCAGCCGATAGTGGGAGAAAAGGAAGCGCCTGAGGACACCCCACCCCCCCGAATCCATCCATGTGGGGATGGAAAGCGCAACACCTTTCGTCCTGCCCTCTCTTGAGTAGGGGTCCCGTTCCTCCACCCCACCACCCTTGTGGTTGTTGTCCCCCCCCATCCCAGTCCCCTCCCGGGCGCTCACCGCACAGCCGTCCACCAGGGCCTTGACATAGGGGCTGTTGTCGTAGCTCAGGTCGTCCTCGTTGGCCCCCCGGAAGCGCAGGGCCTGTTGGTAGCCCCCCAAGGCGGGGGACCCGGAGCTGTGCCAGGCAACCGAGTGCTGGCAGTGGTAGGTGAAGTTCTGGCGGGCAGAGGTGCTCAGCAGGCGCAGGAAGGAAAGCTGCACCACGCCCAGCGGGTGGCTGTCTGCGTCCACGTAGGAGAACTGGGGAAGGACCAGGGATGAGGGGGAGATGAGGATCTGGGGGGGTTGGGGTGACTGCTCTCAAGCAGAGGATGCCGGACCCTAAGCTGGAGGGTGGGCTGGATGGCCTTAAGGGTTCTGTCCCTCCTCCATGGGGGGTTCCTCTCCACACCTCCCTGCACGGATCCTTTCACACAGCAAGCCTCCTGCACTGAGGGACCCAATGTACTGTGTTGGTGTCCCTATCCAGAATCAACCCAACGGGGCTGTGTTCAGACAACCCACCAAGTTCCAAGAAAAAGGAAGTCAACTGCCCCAACACACACACACACACACACACACACACACACACACACACACACACA
>NW_020717430.1:26060-44762 GCF_900518725.1 Notechis scutatus | reverse complement strand
CTCCCAGGCATCCATTGGCACCTGCAAAGGGAAACCCTCAGAGGTCCAGCCTTCCCAGAGAAAGACGTGGAGGATGGATTTTGGGGGTGGGGGGGTGGCAGGAGCCCGGGGCCTTTCCTGAGCCAGGAGGGGCCAAAGCAAGCAGTGCCAGACCTGGCTTGGTTTTCTGACAGAGAGAGAGAGAGAGAGAGAGAGACAGACAGACAGACAGAGAGACAGAGAGACAGAGAGACAGAGAGAGAGAGACACGGCACCCAAGAGCAGCAGGTCCTTGTTGTGGCTGGCCCCAAATTCTGCCCCTCGGCTTTCTGAAGGGATCCATCTCCTCCCCACTCCCAGAGGGCTTGATCCATGGGGCTGGGATCCACAGCCCTCCTGCTCCATTCAAAGGCTTTCTCGCCTTCACAGGGCCAGGCCTGTTTAGTCCCTGGATGGGAGACCACAAGGCGACCATGGAATTGCAGCCTCGGCCAGAAGAGGCTGGCGGCAAAGCCCTTCACCCCGAAACCCGGCTGTCAATTTCGGAGTTAAAACGTGCCTTGTACGATTGTGTTTAACCTTAATTTCAATCTTTGTGTATTTTATGTCGTTGCAGGGGTTTCTTTTCAAATGAGGGAGGGCAGCCTGTCAAGCCTGAAATTGACCTATGTGTAGCCATTTTAATTAGGCTTTTTCTTTTTCTTATTTTCTCTGTGGCAGTCATGGGAAGGAAGGGTTTCGGGCTTGCCACATTCCTAAGGGGGGGGGTGGAGGAGTGGAGATAGAGAGAGTTGTTTTGGCTAAGAGATTCTTCTTCCCGTGAGAAAACGAGCTGTCCATACTGAGGCCCCTGATTTATGACGTCAAGCAATGTTGAATTACTTCTATTTGAGAAAGTGACCTTTGGGGATTGTTTCTAACTTCTAATATCGTGGGGTAATTCTGGGTTGGGTCAGATCCGGAATTACCACGGACTTTGCCAATTTGATGCTTTCCTAAATAAAAGGATTTGTCTTGGAAGATGGACTTTGCTCTTTTCTCTTTAAATGGATTTCATCACTTGGAAACCTGACGCCAGACTTTGCCCCACTGCCTGGACAGGCTGTGCCCACCACAGGCCTTTGGAGCAATGCAGGGGTGCCCAGACTGGGTGCTCTCCCCCTCCCCCTCTCCCAAACATTGCCAGGGGGTGCCACCTCCCCTATTTCAGGGCCCACGCTCGTTTTCCTAAACTGCCCTCCCAAATGGCAGAAACGGGGCCGTCGGCTTTCAGGGTTTGCTTGGAGGGGGGGCAGCGGGCTCCCCAAGAACTTCCAGTGGGGCCAACCCTCCACCCTTCACCCCAACTGAGGGCCCCCTCCTCACCTCTCGAGACTCCCAGCTGGGGAAGACGCAGGTCTCGCCCCCCGCAGTGAAGTTGCAATAGACTTTGAAGGAGTCGCGGGAACAGCCCTGATTGGGGTCAATCCAGTATTCACCTGAAGAGAAGAAAGGGCCAACGTTCCCCACCAAGCTTCCAGTTGGGGGGTGGGTGTCCCACAACTCCAGCGGGGGGCGTGGCTAGGTGGGCATGGCCATGTAACTGGTGGGCATGGCTTCTTCTTCTGTCTATTTTTTTTTTTTTTGCAGCAACCCTCCCCGCGTTCGATTTTTTTGCCTCCTGGGCCTTCACCTCTGGGTGAAGCAGTAACACAGCAAAGGGGATCCCAGAACAGCTGATAGTCAGAACAGCTGATCGTCAGCAGGGGGAAAAATACTGCTTCAGCCGAACCGGTAGCTGTTTTTTGTTTTTTTTTTACTAACAGTTTGGCTGAACAGTAGCATTTTTTTACTACCGGTTTGCTCGAACCGGACCGAACCGGTAGAATACCGCCACTGTTCCAAAGGTTCCCCAAAGGGCTTTCAGGGAGAAGCCCGGGTGGAAGCCAGGCGCAGGTTGGAGGGGGTGACAGATCTGAGGACCTGGGGCTGCCCCCCCCCTCCGATGGCAAGGCTGTTGGGTGTTGTAGTCCAGAAGCTTCTGAGTTTGTCGAAGGCACTAGTGGCTCAACGGCATCCATGGGACAACTCCCTTTGCCAAGAGGGTTGCATCGCATGCCCTCCGGGGCAGAAGCCCCCTGGGTCCCAGGTGGGAGGGCCCGGGAATCGCCTTGGGGGAGGCAAGCAGGCCTCTTGACAGTCTGAAAGGGTCTAGGGTTTCTGGCTCATGTGGGGGGTTTGGACTAGAAGACCTCTGAGGTCCCTCCCCGCTCTGTTATTCCGTTACACCCACCGTCAGGCAATTCGGGCTGGCTCAGGTGGAGGTCCTGGCAGGTGCGGGCAGGGCTGTCCCGGGTGCCCAGCGGCTTCCGCATCCCCTCGATCTCCTGGCGGAGAGACTCCAGGGAGCCGTAGATCTCCTCCACGCGCCGGAAGGCCGGCTGATCCGCTGCCCCATCGGCCGCCATCTCCTCATGCTCCTCCACCAGCTGGCTGCCGTCCACCGAGCGCCGGCTCTTCTTGGAACGCTGAATGGGCAGTGGCTGGATGGTCTCACCTGGCGGACCCTGCCCAAGAAGTTGCACCTCTTCATACAATGCCCAGGATGCCTGTGGGGTTCAGCCCCTTTGGGGGCCACCTCAAGCAGGTTGGGCAACGCAGGGAGTCCTCGCTTTACAAACACAATAGCCCCAAGAAAACCATCTTTTCACTGCCGCTCAAGCCCCGATCCTTCCCTACACCATTTCTGACCGATGGCAGTCCGGTCTCTTCTTGAAAGTCTCCAGGGATGAAACTCCCACAACTTCCAAAGGCACCTTCTGTTCCATCGGTTGATTATTCTGTCGGAAAATTCCTCCTTATTTCTAGATTGAATCTCTCCTTGTTCAGTTTCCATCCATTGTTCCTTCTCTGGCCTTCAGGTGCCTTGGAGAATAGCTTGACCCCTCTCCTCCTCTCTGGGGCAGCACCTCAAATACTGGAAGATGCTCTCCTGTCTCCCCTGGTCCTTCTCTTCCCTAGACTAGCCAAGCCCAGTTCCTGCAACCGTTCATCGTATGTTTTAGTCTCCAGTCCCCTAATCCTCCTGGTTGCTCTTCTCTGCACTTTTTCTAGAGTCTCAACCTCTTTTTTATAATGTGGTGACCAAAACTGGATGCAGTACTCTAGGTGTGGCCTTACTAAGGCTTTATAGAGTGGTATTAGTGCTTCCCTTGATCTTGATTGTATCCCTCTGTTAATACAACTTAGGATTGCATTAGCTTTTTTGGCTACTGCTGCACACTGCTGGCTCCTATTTAGCTGGTTGTCCACTAAGACTCCAAGATCCTCCTCACAGTTCCTACTATTGAGCCTGGTTTCACACAGTCTATATGTGTACTTTGGGTTTTTCTTGCCTAAGTGTAGGACTTTACTTTCCTCTACATTGAATTTCATTTTATTGGATAGGGCCCAGTGCTTAATTCTGTAAAGATCCATCTGGATCCTGAGCCTATCTTCTTGGGTGTCAGCTGTTCCTGCCAGCTTAGTATCATCTGCAAATTTGGTAAGTTCCCCTTCGATTCCCTCATCTAATTCGTTAATGAAGATATTGAAGAGTAGTTATGATGGCCGCAGAGATCCCCTTCTACGACCTTCTTACCAGCAGAGTCAATGAGGAAGGCAGATTTACTTAACGACCGTGTGACTCACTTAACAACTGCAGCGATTCGCTTAAGGACAGTGGTGAGGAAGATCGTTAAATGGGTCAAAAACATCTATCTCCGCTAGCAATGGACATTTGAGGCTGGATTGTGGTCGTAAGTCGAGGAGTATCCCATATGTACATTTAAAAAATAAAATAATCATAAGATAATCAAATAATCATAAGATAATTATTGAAAAATAATAATAATAATAAGATAATAATGTCAACTAAAAATATACTCCTTTGGTCTTTTTAGCTGTCAGCAGAAAGGGAGTGGAGGAAACAGTGTATTCCTTAAGTGCCTAGATAATCACCCTGGCAGCCCAAAGTTGTCGGAGTGCAAGATTGTTACTGGAGAACATGATGGATGCCTCTTGGCTATGGATGTGTCCCATTGGAGAATATACATCCAGGGATCGGGGGAAGACCAGGGTCACGGGGGGAAATGAAGGATGTATTTTAGTATCGGCTGCACCCAACTAACGCCAACATGGCCACTTCTCATAAATCAATTTTGTTTTCTCTGAGAGATGCGGCTAGAGACTTAGGATGTGAACGGGGGTGGATTGTTTGGAGTCCTGACAAATACGATAAAATAAAAGATAATCAAATGAAATATGGCCACGATCAATCCTTAGCCTTCAAAGTGCTCGCATCATTATTGCTGTTCTGGTTTTATCTTTTAAATATTTTAGGAAACTGGATTTTTTAAGCCAGATTTGGAAAAATAAAATCTGCCGGCCTTCACCCCTCAGGCCTCTCCTGGGTCTCCTCTGCCAAGGGGGAAACTGAGGCAGGGCAGAGTGAGTCTGGGATCTTACCGGCCTGCCCGGGGGCCCGGGGACTCCTCGCTGTCCTTTGGGTCCAGCTTCACCCTGGAATCAAATCACCAAGAGGTTAGTCCTCAAGGAGAGACTTTCCTATTTCTCTCCCCACCCCCCCTTGCTCCTCCCACCACCCCACCACCCCCAAGCACTATGGGGCAGGGCTGCATTCCTCACCGTGGCTCCTTTGGCACCCTGAGGACCAGGACCACCCTGAAAGAGAAGGAGAGAGTTGGGGTCTCCGTCCAGGAGGTGTAGGAGGGCTCGGGGGGGGGGATTAGGTGCTACTCACAGGAAGTCCAGGGGCCCCCGCAGGGCCAATAGGGCCCATTGGTCCAGGGATGCCCTGCAGGGAGAGAGCCAGGGGGGTGTTAAGTTGGTCCTTAAGCCCCTGAAGCCCCCTCTCAAGCCCCCCCTCCCCCAGGCACTTACAGTCTCTCCTTTAAGACCCCCACTCCCTGAGGGGCCAGGGCTCCCCCGGTCCCCTTTGTCTCCTTGTTCTCCAGCCGGTCCAATCAAGCCGATGAGTCCCGGGTGGCCCTGTGGAGAGGCAGGGTGTGATGACCCAAAGGGGCGTGGCACAAAAGCAACGAAGTCACAAAAGTAGGTAAAGTCCCTTTAATGCCTCCAACCTGGCCCCCCAATGTCCAGTTATCATCATCTGGAGAAAAAAAAAACTCTCCCAAGAACAGTTTTTAAAGTGAAGAAATTCCATCCAAATCCAAACATATAAATTTACATCTAAATTATATATAAAAACCAACACAAACCACGCTGCGGCAATTAACGAGACAAGGCAGGATAAGGAATTGCAGACTTCCAAAGATAACGAAACACACCCAGTTAGGAGGACACGAGAACCCAGGTAAGACTTGACAAACAAAGAAAATGCACGCTTTGCTTCCAGCAAGGTGCTATGCGCAAACGCCCTTTTCAAATCCTGTTTTTCCAGCTGCAGCTAATGAAGGGAATCAGGGCCTTTTTCTCCCCCGTAACCCACATTGCTCCCACTCCCTGTCAGCTGCTCAACCTCCCCCTCGGAATCAAACTCCAACCAGGTGCATGACACAGAGGGGGGGGATCAGCAGGTGGGGGGGCTTCCTCCCAGGGGTGCAATTCAACCGGTGTACCAACCGGTTCGTTGAGAGAGCGCTTCACACGCATGCGGAGTGTTTGCTACTGTCCTCCTCCAGCAATCCCTGGGTGTTAAACAGCTGGCGCACAGCAATGCAATGTGCCGCACGAATCGGCTGAGCTTGAAAACCAGGATATAAAGCACAGGCTAGAGCCCGGGCTGGTGAGTGGGCCCAACAGCTGATCGTTGGAGTAAACCGAAGTGGTTTGCTCTCAGCTGATCGTCGGAGCTACTGGTTCACCCAAACCAGGCCGAACTGGTAGAATGCCACCCCTGCTTCCTCCCCTGCCCCAGAGGAAGGCTGCTTCCCCGGACCGAGCACCAAACCCAGCTCATCTGGCTCCCTCCTACCTTCTCTCCTTTGGGGCCCGTCTCACCCTTCAGGCCAGGCAGTCCGGGGGGGCCCTGCAGGAAGACACACCCCAAGGAAGCTTAAGCACCCCCTGTGGCTGACAGCCCCCCTACCCACCCATTTGGTCTCTCCCCCAAAGGGTGGCTACTCACCGCAGGTCCTGGGGGCCCAGCCTGGCCCGTGGCCCCCGGTTTGCCTTGGGCCCCCTACAAAAGAGACCGGAGACCCAAACATGAATGTCAGCCCCCCCTGCAGGGAGGGGTGCCCCACTTTTCCCTTTCCGGAAAGTTGGAAATGGGGACCCCTAAGAACTCTAAGTACCCCACCCTCCAAGGACCCACAATTCTAGAACATGACTGTGTTTCTCCCCCCAGACCCTCCCAGCCTCCTACCCTGGAGAGACCCCTGCCCCCCAAGCAATGAGGCAGCTGCCCCCCATTCTTACCACAGATCCTGGGACGCCTCTCAAGCCCTCCAGGCCAGGTTTTCCAGGGGTCCCCTGGGGTCCCACAGCCCCGGTTTTGCCAGGGGGGCCGAGGACCCCTGATTCTCCCTGGAGAGGGGAGAGTTAGGGTGGAATAATGGTCAGACCGAGGGAAGAAAGCGCCTATAAGAGATGGCTCAGCTCCTTCCAGCTTCGATGGGGTGGGATTGGATGACCTCTAAGGTCCCTCCCCCACTCTCACGCCCTGCGATGCTCACTCAGGATGGTGTCCCCTTCAGCTTCTGCTCCAGAACCACCAGAGCAAGCACTGAAGGGACCCCCCACCCCAATTTTTCTCTTCTGGGGCCCAAGAGGAGGGCTGGGGTCTCCTGCCTAATAGCAGCCCTGCCCCCTTCTCTGCAGTTGGGACCCCCACCCAACCTTCCTTATCTCTCCTACCCCCCTTCCTTTTCTGCCTGGAAAAAGACCCGCTCCGTGGGGATCGCAGGGCCCCTTGAGGGGGAGGGGAAGGGTGTCTGGCGTTTTAGCTGCCATCCGGAATCTTCCATGGGGTCTGGTGACCTCCTCCCCTCAGAAGCAGCCCCACTCACCTTCTTGCCCTTCACCCCCTGCCGTCCCTCGGGGCCAGGAGTTCCGGCGGGGCCCTGGAGAACGAGACAAGGTCGCGGTGGGCCGGGGGTCTTTCTCCCTCTGGAGAGGGAGGGGACTGGGAGGAAACAGGGGCCGACGCAGTCCAGAGACCTTCCTTTCTCTCTTCCTTAAGAAGGGGAGGGGTTTCTTGGGCCCCCCACAGTTGAAGGAGTGGGGGGAGCAGACTAAAAGCATTTAGTCCCCGACTCCGGATTTGTGGGGGGGTTTCTTTTGCTGGGGGCCTTGGATGGGCCCTGGCTGCCTTTCTCTCCCCCGTGTCCTGTGATTCCCCATCCCAGGCCCCTGTGTGTGTTGGGAGGGGGGCATCTCCTGCCCTCCCAATGGGGTGGAGCCCAACTTACCCTCTTCCCAAGTGGCCCAGGGGGACCAGCCTCACCCGATGGTCCCGGAGACCCCTGGAAATGAAGGGGAGAGGTTAGGGAGCCACCGACTGAAGCTCCAGGGCATAAGTAGAAGGCCATCGGGGGAGGTGTAAGTGGGAGTCCATGGGGCAGACATGGCCCGCTTCCTGCTGGAAAGTGGGTGGGGGGCTTCGACCCAGCCACATCCCACTTAGGGTCTAAACCTCCCACCCACCCCCAAAATGCTCACCGCCTCTCCAGGTTGTCCATTTTCTCCTTGCTCGCCTTTGGCTCCGTCTTGGCCCTGTGGGGAGAGGCACATGGGTCTGGGGGTCTTTTTTTGGCCTTAGCGGAGGACAGGCTCAGAGGGGGAGGGCCCAGCCAAGAGGGGAGGGTCATACTCACCCGGGGCCCGATTCCTCCAGGGGGTCCAGGGTCTCCAGGGAAGCCGACCGGGCCCTGTGCCCAGAGAAAAGTCAAAGGTCACCAGAGTCCGGCTTCCCATTTCTCCCCACCCCCCAAAAAAATAAACATTGAATTTCACACTTTTTAGCCTCATCTAACCCGTAGATGCCCCCTCCCCAAAAAAAACCTACAATTTTTTTTTGAACAGTTGGACAAAACAGGCCATAATGTCAGCTTTATTTACCAATAGAATGGCTACACAGGTTTCCCCAAGCCTACACTACAAATCCCATCTCTTATCTGGTTCTGGGATTACTAGGGCTTGTAGTCTACAGGAGTTGAGTGGGGAAGGCAGTCCCAGACTTCCTGCCTCCCCCCCCCCGCCCCTCTCATTTCTGCAGCTTCCCTTACCGGGTTCCCCTTGGGCCCATCGTCCCCAACGGGGCCTCTCCCTCCGGGGGGTCCGGCCACACCAGCGCTTCCGTCTTCCCCTTTCTCTCCTTGCTCACCTCGCGGGCCCTTAGGAGAGAGGAGGGGCTATTAGAGTTGAGGGGATGACACGGAGCCTCCAGATGCAGAGGCAGTATACCTCTCCACCACGCAGGACGTGGAAAACAGGGCACCCTGCTGCCCCAAAGCCCCTTCTGATGTGCAGGAAGGTGTGTGAAGCCTGCTCCACATGGGACCCACAGAGCTCTGCTCTGGCTCTGAAGGGCAGGAGGAGGGGAAGAGGAGTCCTAGGTGGCACAGCAGTTTACAGCGACACAATCGTGGGGGCAGAAAAAAGAGACGCACCTTCGGGCCGGGCTCTCCAGGGACTCCGGGTCCACCCTGCTCTCCTGATTCGCCCTGGGATGGGAGAAGGGAGGTTAGTGGATCGGGCCCATGTTGGGTTCCTCAGCTACGTTTTGCCTCCTGACCCTCCAAAGTCCCGTGGAGTCAGCTGGTTGCGGACAACCGCTTGGGTTCCCGGGACACGGTGGTCCCAACGATGCGCTTGATACGTCTAAGGAAAGCCATCTTTGGCCCTGAAGTGGCCTTCCCGGGAGGGCGGGAACTGTCCCTCCTCTGGTTGGGGATGATGGGAGGGATGGTCCAGCCCGGCTGGGCAAGCAAAGGTTGCGAGAGCTGATCCGTCTAAGACGGGGGATCTGCAAACTTTCCGGCTTTGCGAACCAGCGGGGTGGCACAGAGGGGATGGTTCCACGTGATCGGTGGATGAGTGTGTGCGTGCATAGCTCTATTTGTGTGAGTGGTATGTACGTGTGCCCACCACTTGCACAAATGGGGCTGTGTGTGTGCACTTGCAAGCCCACCCTTTCCACACGCAAATAAAAATGCAGGTGTACACGCCTGACACTTCTGCAGCCCGGTTCTGAATGGGCTGTGGCCCCTGGATTGGGGACCCCTGGTCTAAGAGGTCTCAGTGTCCCCCACGGGACAGGAAGGATTCTGTGCAGAGAGAGCCACAAGGATCATGGTCAAGATCCACCTCTGATGTTGGATCCTCCCCAAGGAGCCTGGAAAACCCCTACCTCTGGGCCTCCCCCCCAAAATACCACACCCAACCTCCCCTAGAATTCACCTACCTTTTGTCCTGGTGGCCCCTCATTTCCGATCCCTCCTGGGGGGCCTTGCGGACCCTGTGGGAAAAAGAGATATGCAACCGGGCTCAGCCCTGGGAATCCATTAAGGGAAGGAATCAGGTGGAGAGGAGGGCGGGAGACACACTCACGCTAGCTCCGGAGGGCCCAGCTGGGCCTCGTGGTCCTGGAGGTCCCGGGGGTCCCTGCAAGAAAATACTGATGAGTGTCCAGACATCTCGTTTCCTGACAACAGAGCTGGGCAGGAACCACATGGGGGGGGGGGGTGTCGGGGGGTCTGGGAGGGATTCCCCTTGAGGAAGGCAGTGGCACTTACCAGGGGTCCCCCATCGCCAGTCTCCCCCTTCTCCCCAGATGGTCCGGGCAGTCCCTGTCGAGAAAGAGCGAGTGAGCGTCGTCCAGCTCAACAGTGGGCAGCAGAGTGACCCTCGCCATGGCCGTTTGTTACCTGCAAGCCAATCGGTCCTGGCGCCCCATTGAATCCTCGGATGCCGTCATCCCCCTTCGTCCCAAAATTGCCCTGGGAGCCCCTGGCCCCAGGCTCACCATCCGCCCCCTAAAGGCAGCATGGAAAGAGACAATCGGAGAGCTCGTACCCAAAGGAGAGCCAAACCCACTTCTCCTCCTGCCCATTTCAAGAGGGGTCTCCCCAGAAACCAAGGGCTGGCACCCAGGGGTGAAGCCAAGGGGTGGCGACTCTCTCCAGAGTCGCCCAAGGGGTGGCGCCCAGAGGACCTGAGGTACAACCACAAGACCCACAGGAAACGAGGTATGCCACCCGTAGAATCCCGCGGATACTTACCGCAGCACCCGGCTGCCCAAGAGAACCGAGAGCGCCCGGGGGCCCTGGGGGACCCTGCAGGAGGAAGAGAAGCTTATCAGCTGCACAACAAGCAGAGTCGCAGCTGCAGACCCTGGCTCCCTCTGCCGCCCCACTGCGATTCCAGCGCAGGGGCTCAGCTTACCTGCTCGCCTTTGCCGCCTTTGGGCCCTTTGCGACCCGGGTCCCCCACTTCTCCCTGCAGAGACAGACAGAAAAAAGGAAGGCTCGGTCCAGGGAATTGGGGGAGGGGGGCAGGACAGGGATGCGCCCACCTGGGTCAACCCACCAACCACTCACCTTATCACCATCCTCACCCGGGCCACCATGTGGTCCTGCAGGGCCGGGCAGCCCAATGGGGCCCTGGGCACCATCACGGCCAGCAGGGCCAAGGGGCCCTTTTTCACCCTGGGGGGAGAAGAGAGAAACTGAGGCTGAGAGGATGGAGTGCCCTGCTCTGCTAGTCCACTGCTCCTCATCCCCTTCTTCTTCACGCATAGACCCCACCCCACTTCCTCATGTCTTCTTCCCGTCTCCCCACCAACACAAGGTATCTGCCTCCACTCACCGGCACTCCCTTTTCTCCAGCCGGTCCAGGTGACCCCTGGGGGCCGGGTCTGCCTGGGGGCCCAATGGGGCCTCCTGATCCTGAGGGACCCTTCTCACCGGGAGATCCCTGGAAGAAGGAAAGAGGTGGTCAGCCCCAGCCTGGACACGATGAGCACAAATGCAGATTTTTCATGCTGATCCTGTCTCTCACTCAGAAGCCCATCATCCCCAGCCAGCGAAGGAGGATGAAAGCAGTCAGGGGGACAGTGGGGACCAAAGGCTTGGAAATCTTCTCCTGGGAGGGTTCAAGATGGGCGGGAACTCCCTATTTCCTTTGGGCCTGTCATGCCCCTGTTGGATTCTGACTCTGAGGGAGAGGAGGAACAGCCGACAGGGAGTGGAAGTGTGGCTCTGGAGGTTGTGGAGGAAACTGGGGAAAGGCAGAGGCGGCTGGGCAGTCAGATGAAGACCCAGGCCCATCCCCTCTTCATCCTAGGGAATGCAGGGAGGAGAGGATAAGGGAGAAACGTAAATGGTGTGGTCTACAGGGGAGGAAAGGGCCCTGATCCCCTTCATGAGCTGCAGCTGTGAGGACTGCTTATAAGGACAAACTGCGCATGGGCCAGTGCTGGAAGCAAAGCGTGAAAATATGTCTAGTTTGTCAGTTCTTATCTCAGTTCTGGAGTCCTTCCCAGTGTGTGTATTTCAATATCGGTGGACGTCTTCAAGCCCTTATCCTGCCTTGCCTCATTAATTGCTTCAGTGTGCTTTGTGTTGTTTTTTTTTATCTATTTATCATTTATATGTATTTTGAGCCTGAACGGCATTTCTTCCTTTTCACAACTGTTTGTGGGGGAGTTTTTTTCTCCAGTCAATGATAATTGGACCTTTGAAGCCAGAAATTAAAGGGACTTCACCTGTTTTTATGACTTTGTTGCTTTTGTATCCCACCTTGGTTCATCACAGGGTCCATTATGGGGGGGGCTGAGGCTGGATCCCTCCCTCCTTCCCACCGCAGTCCCCTGGCCTTGGGGGAAGTGGGGGTTGGTGGAGGAGGGAAGGGTCTGCAAAGAAGCTGCCCAGCGCAGGTACAAGAAGGATCTGGAGATTTGCAATGTCTGATTGTATCCCGGAGGTCAAACCACAGATCGCGATCCGGTAAGAGGGACCTGGCTGCCGGATCCCTCTGTGACCAAAAGGGAGGGGCCCCTGAAATACTCACCGCTGGTCCTGGGGGGCCGGCAGGTCCCTCGTTGCCTTTCAGTCCAGGGCCACCCTGCTCAGGAAGAGAAGAGGCTGAGTTGGCCCACCTGCCTTCGATGGCTCTCTCCCAGATGAAGGATGGGGGAGCAGACCAAAATCCCCCCTCTCTCTTCCAGGGATGGGGGCTCTAAGAGGGGCCCCTGAGCCAATTGCTGATAGGCCCCAACTCAGAAGAGAGTGCCCTTTGGAGCACCCCCAGACAGGCAGGTAGCTGTTGACCCCAACTGAAGCTGGCCATATGGCGGATCTGGATTTTGGCTCTCCAGGAGGAGGGGTCAGCAGGACACCCCCACCCCCAAAGGCCCCCCTGCTGGTTGCTGGCCTTGTGGGAAAAGGGGCCCTCCAGGGGTGGGATTTTACAGGTTCGCACCTATTCGCTAGAACCGGTTGTTAACATTCTAAGCAGTTCAGAGAACTGGTAGTCAGAAGAAATTACTGGGCTAATCCTGTAAGGAAGGCAGGAAGGAAACATTCTGGTGTTGCTTACAGAAACTGCCTCTCCATTAACCCTGATTACATTCTTGGCAGGACTAGACTTCCTGTCACTGGAACTTCTCTGGAGGTTTTTTCCCCTCCTTTGCTGGTACTTTGCTTGTGTGGAGTGACCATTCAAAGTTACAATGGCACTGAAAAAAGTGACTTATGACCATTTTTCACACTTACGACTGTTGCAGTATCCCCACAGTCATGAGAGGCCAGGCGAGGAGATGCGTGCCTCAATGTGAGTGATGTTGAGTTGGCCACGCCCAGCCAGTCACATGACCATCAAGCCACGCCCACCAACTTAGCCACACCCACAGAACCGGTTGTTAAAAAACTTGAATCCCACCCCTGGGGTCCTCTTCCCCTCAGCCCACCCTGAGGCTTGCCCTTTATTGCCTGCAAGCCCTCCCTCTGCCCCACTGCCTGGGGGAGGAGGGGGCCCTGGAGCCCAACCAGGTTGAGGGGGAGAAGGGAGAGGAAGGAGGGGGGGCTTTGCGGGGGTCCGACCTGAGAAAGGGGGGCAGAGAGAGAGTCCTTCTTCCCACACCCTCTTAATCCAACAAGGGCTGGGAGATTCAGGACAGAGGGTGGCTGCCAGCCGTGGCGTACTGATGAAACCTCCAGCTCAGTAGCAGTCTAGCCCTGAGCTACTTGGATGCCGGGAGGCCCTCTCTCTCTCTCTGTCTCTCAGCTTGGACCAGGGGCTAAACTAGATGGTCTCTAAAGTGCCTCCAGCTCTGCAAATGCAGGGCCCGAGTCCATCGCTGACTTCTCAGAGAGGGCCTTTTAGTTGGGAAAGCAACTCAACTAACTCTGTTTTCCAGACAGCCCAGGTAACATTTCCATGGGGACCAAGGACCCCTTTAGACCTGAGTGGGATGGTTACAGGTGCCTCCCTCCTCTCTCCCCCTGCCCAGCCATGTCTGGTCATGCCAGACCCATCCCCTTCTAAGAATTGTCTGGCTCTCCCTGGGGGGTCCCTCTTGGCCCCAGAGATGCCCAAAGGGGAAGAGAGGGGCAGAAGGGATAAGAGGAAAGAAAGAAAGAAAGAAGAAAGGAAGAAAGAAAGAAAGAAAGAAAGAAAGAAAGAAAGAAAGAAAGAAAGAAAGAAAGAAAGAAAGAAGAAAGAAAGAAAGAAAGAAAGAAAGAAAGAAAGAAAGAAAGAAAGAAAGAAGAGAAAGAGAGAAAGAAAGAGAGAAAGAAAGAAAAAGAGAAAGAAAGAAAAAGAGAGAAAGAAAAAGAGAGAAAGAAAGAAAGAAAAAGAGAGAAAGAGGGAAAGAAAGAAAGAGAAAGAAAGAAAGAAAGAAAGAAAGAAAGAAAGAAAGAAAGAAAGAAAGAAAGAAAGAAAGAAAGAAAGAAAGAGAAAGAGAGAGGGGGAGGAAAGGAGACAGAAGGAGAGGAAAGGGAAAGAGGGATGAAACAAAAGCAAGGAAAAAGAGAGAAGAGAAAAAGAACAAAAGAAAGAAAGAAAAAGACAAGGAGAGAAAGGAGAGAAAGAAGAAAGAAAACAAGTGAAGGAAGGAAGAAAAGAAAGAAAGAAAAGAGAGAAATAGAGGAAAGGGAAAGGGGGATGAAACAAAGAAAGAAAAGAAAGAAAAAACAAAGAAAGAAAGAAGAAAGAGAAGAAAGAAAAAAGAGAAAAATGGAAGAACAAAAGAAAGAAAGGGAGAGAAAGACAAGGAAAGAAAGGAGAGAAAGAAACCAAAGGAAGGAAGGAAGGAAGGAAAAGAAAGGAAGGAAGGAAGGAAAAGAAAGGAAGGGAGGAAGGAAGAAAGGAAGGGAGGAAGAAAGGAAGGAAGGAAGGAAAAGAGAGAGCGAGAGAGTCTCTGTAGGGACTTCCTCTTCCTGCTCCCTCCGCAGATGGAGGCCCCCCCCCAACAACCGTCCCCTGCAGAGGGAGGCCAGGGACCTACAGCAGTGCCGGGAAGGCCTCGCTCTCCGGGGAAGCCCCGCAGCCCTGGGGGTCCGTCCTTTCCGGGGCCTCCGCTGGTTCCTGGGTCGCCCTGAAAGACACACCGGAACGTCACAATGTTCCCCGCCCTCCCGGGACCCCAGCCCCCCCCCGATCATCTGCACAGCCAAACCTCCCCTCGCAGGGTGGGCCCCGTGGATGAGGGACAGCAGCCACAAAAGGGGGGGAGAGGGGATTCCCATGCCTGGAACCCCTGGAGACCTCCCTCTGTGGGGGCCATGGCAAAGGAGGGGAGTGGGGACGGAGGGGTGGCAAGAAGCACCTGGCCGGCTGGCCACCATGTGTTACCTTGGTCCCTTCCTTCCCGGAGGGCCCTGGCAGGCCTTGTTCTCCTGGAGGCCCTGGGGGCCCCGAGTGGCCCCTCTCCCCCATCTGGCCCGTTTCCCCTGCGGAACCCTGTTGGAAAAAGCAGCAGGGATTGGAGAGAGTTTGAAGGGCTCCTGCCCCTCCCCTCCCCTCCCTCCCTCCCTCCCACCCCTGCCCCCTTTCCGGGAGCATCCGTTACCTGTGGCCCCACGACGCCGGGCCCGCCTGGGGAGCCCGCCTTGCCTTGCAGCCCCTGGAAGACAGGAGAGGAGAGGGTGGCGAGGGAGCGTGGTGGTGGGGGCAGTGAAAACCCCCTTCCTCCCCTCTTAACTGGGCCCAACCAGGGCTGAGCCTCTTCAAAGACTGGTTGGCAGTGTTTGACCCGGGCCTAGACTGGAATTTGCACCCGGAACCCTCTCAAAGCCACAGTCTTCCCTGCTAGTCTCCAAACCCAGGAGTAGATTGGGGGTGGGCATGGGGAAGAAGAGGTCCCTTGAGCATGTGCCGAGTGCACTGAAGAGTTCTGAATACAGGCCTCTTGCTAGTAATTTATTAGATTGATTGGCTTGTGCGATCTATATCAGGGGTCTCCAGCCGTGGCCCCTTTAAGACCGGGGGACTTCAACTCCCAGAATGCCTCAGCCAGCAGAGCTAGTCTCCAAAGCCAGGAGGAATTCTGGGAGTTGAAGTCCTCCAGTCTTAAAGGGGCCCAGGTTGGGGACCCCTGATATAGATCAAACAAGCCAATCAATGTAATAAATTACTAGCAAGAGGCCTGTATTCAGAACTCGGCACGTGCTCAAGGGACCTCTTCTTCTCCATGCCCCTGGTTTTGGAGACTAGCTTTGTTGGCTGAGGAACTCTGGGAGTTGAAGTCCACCAGTCTTCAAGGGGCCCAGGGTGGAGACCCCTGATTCTAGATCACACTTCCATCCTGCACAGCTGAAGGTGGCCTGCTTAATGCTCCCCCATCCTAGTGCCTCTCCCCCAAAAAATCCAACCCTGTGAGGCAGGCTTGAGTTCACAAACAGTCCTAAATAAAACCTCCAGGAAATTGGCTTTAAAAAAAACACACACACACAATGATTGCATCAATCTCAAATGTTGGATGCTGGAGGAAAAGGAAAAGAACCATTTTGATTCAGACATCAATATCAATCTAAAAAGTCGATCTCAGGCACGGATGGGATTGTAGAGTTGTAATTGCAGGAATGTTCCAATCTCGGATGGCAAACCTCAGATAAAGAATGTTTCCAAGCAAATACAACTCAGGCAAACAAAGTCACTCATCTAAAGGAGGATTAGAGAGAGGAAGTAAACATATGTTAGACTTTAACTAGAGATAATTAATTGTATGGATTACTGTACTAAACAGTAACCAAAGTTAAGCAGTAACCAAAGTTAACCAGTGATGGAGGATAACTAAAAATGTGTATAAATGCAAGACTAGACTCCAATAAAGTTCATCATGATTCAGTTGTTCATGATCAAACAACTAGACTGTCTCGTCATTACAACATGGGATTCAGCCGGTTCGGACCGGTTTGAATGAACCGGGTAGTGCCCGTGATGAGTTGGCCCTGTCCACCCACCCCTGCGGTAGTCTGTGCTATATTTCCTTTGTTTGAAGCCCGGCTGATCGACGCGGCCAAGTGGATTGCCATGCCTCCACTGTTTTAGTCACCGGGGCTGAAGATAAGCTAAGTTTTAGAGCTGATTTTAAATGCACTGTGCACATGCGCACCAAAGCGGTTGTTACACCGGTTGATTCCCACCACTGATCTCAGGCTTTCAAAATTTAAAATAAAGACTGATTTTTATTTTATTTTTTAGGAAAAAGGCAGAGTGGAAATGCAAATTCTGAAATGTTGAGGGGGGGCAGGGTTTGGGGAGAGGCTCCTGGGCCCCCCACATCGTCCCATGGGGGGGAAGCAGCTGCCTGGGGGACTCTCGCTCACCACTTCTCCGCGCTGTCCTGGGTGGCCGGGCATCCCATCTTTGCCAGGGGGGCCCTGTGGACAAAGAAAGGGGGCAGAGTCAGTGGTGTGTGGGGGAGAGAGTGGGGGGAGGGAAGGACAGAGGAGATGAGGGTTTCGTGACTTACCGGGGGGCCTTTTGGTCCGGGGAATCCATTCGGCCCCTGAGTTCCTGGTTGCCCCTGCAGGAGGAGGAAGAGGAGGAGAGACCCCTATTAGGGGTCATGCCAGGGTGCCTGTTGTGGTTTGCAGGCAGCAGGTGTGGACGGCTGAGGTTTTGGAGAGCGAGGACTCAGATGAGGGGCCTGTGTGTGATGCAGGGATGGGGCCAGGACTATCAGAGAGTGGGGTGCTGCCTTCGGAGATTGTGGAGGCTGGCAGCAATGATGAAGAGGTCCCCGAGGAGCCTGTGCCCAGTGCACATGCGCACAGGGCTGCTCGAAAGAAAGAGCAGCTGCTGCAGCACGGACCACTCAGGAGTAAGGCTGCAAGGTAATGGCCGCTCCCTTAAGAGATAAAAGCCAGCTGAGAAACTGGAGCTCTTTGCAGGAAGCAAAGAAGTTTTTGCACTCAAGCCTTGTGGATGTTCGGACTCTCCTAGTTTGTGTTTGGAGACTCTTTCTGTTTGAAATATTTCTTAGCAACTTTATCTCGTGTTCTTGGCAGCCTTGTACCACCTTGGCAAGGCTCGTCCTTATCAGAGACAATTCGTTTGAAACAGCCTTTTAACCGGGAAGGAACGGAATTCGTAAAGGATCATTAAAAGGTTTTGCTGTTACTTCTGTTTGGTGTTGGTTTCCTTGGAACCAGGTTGGGGTCAGGACAGTGCCCCCCACAAAGCTAGACCCAAATTGGAAGTCAGAACCTCCAGGCGGAGCTCAGCAGCCCTGGCTTGGAAAGGATTATGGCCTCTGGGGCTCTTGAACCCACTCAGCCTCTTCCAGACAGACCCCCCCTCCCCAATCCTCCTCCAGCCCAGAGCCCCCCAATGGTGGAGCACGGAGGGCCAGGGGAGCTATCTTTTCACCAGGTGTTTTACGGCCAGGTGTCCATGTCAGAGTATTAATGAACTGGAATAGAGCATGGTAACAGCCAATGAATAGGCATAGCAACTAAGTCAGCCAATGAGGACTGTTTGGAAACTGATTATTCATATTATGATGTATATAAACAAGTGAATGAATCCTGCTGAATCAGTCATCTGGGTGGGCTTCCTGGATTTGAATTTCTGCTGCAAAATCTAACCGTCCCGTCTCCTGGACCCGCCCAAATCAGGAGCCTCGGCTTACCCGTTCGCCTGGGGGACCCGAGGGCCCTTCGCCACCAGAGGTGCCCTGGGGGGGGAGAAGAGAGAGAGGTCAGGATGCAGGTCAGGGACGCCTGTGCCCACAGTCAACCCACCAGATGCCTGAGCTTCTCGGCATCGGCGTAAGAGAGAACCACGTGGGAGGATTTGCACCATCACTAAGTGTGAAAACCGTCCCTCTCCTTGCACCAAGGCTGAGTGGTGTGGTGGAAGGAAGAAACGGCCTGTCCGCGCAGAAGAAATCCGGACGTTGTGGTTTCCGTGCGCAGAGAATGGTTTGGGCAAATGTGCCAGTTTCTCATGCACAAATACACGAGCCGGATGCACAATCGACTTCCTTTCTCCTCCAGATTTTTCTTTCGCATTTCAAAAAAAAATCGATCACTTTCCTCTCCCTCCCTCCCTCCCGCTCTCCCTCTCAACGTGGAACCTCCAGATTCAGGAGCAGTCTACCTCCAAGTCTCCCATCATCATCAGGCTCACCTTGGCTCCCAATTTCCCAGTGGCTCCTCGTGGCCCTCGCTGCCCTCTGGGGCCCTGAAAGACAGAGAGCATGCATCCATCCAAGGGCCACAGCCCTGCGCCCCCAGGGCCACCTCACTCCACCACCACCCTTCAGAGCCCCCG
>NW_020717430.1:11029-26050 GCF_900518725.1 Notechis scutatus | reverse complement strand
GAAAGAAAGAAAGAAAGAAAGAAAGAAAGAAAGAAAGAAAGAAAGAACAAAATAAAGAAAAAAGAAAGGAGAAGGAAGAAAGGAAGGAAGGAAGGAAGGAAGGAAGGAAAGAGAAAAAAGACTGAGCCTTTGTAGGGACAAAGGACAGGGTTCAACACAAACACACCCCAGCTGGAACTGCAACCAACAACAGACACACTATGCAGAAGAAGTTGATACAAGGGAAGCTGGCACCCCTTTTTTGGGGGGGGGTTGAGGGATTCCTGGGCTGGGGGACCCTCTGCACCCTACCTGCTTCCGTGCAGGAGCTCGGGCCCTCCTCTTGGCTCCATTGAGGGCCCTTCTGGGTCTCTGTGTGGCCCCAGGAGCCCCCCCCAAAAGGGGTGCTACTTACCCGAAGCCCCTTCTCTCCGTTCAACCCAGGAAAGCCAAGGAAACCCTGTGATCCCTGGGGAGGAAAAGAGGACGGCGGGGTCAGAAAGGAGGGGGGCACCATTGGGGGACCAGCCCCCTCCTCCAACTCACTCAGCTGCTTTGACCCCCAATGGGGAGCCCCAGATTTTTCCCTCCTGCCCCCCTGGACTCTCCTCCCACCCACGGGCCCAGAGCCCCGCTCGCTCCACTCCGACTCACCTTCAGGCCTTGTCGGCCGGGATATCCGGGGAGTCCCGGCACCCCAAGTTTGCCCTGCCAGAAGGGGAAGAAAAGGTCAGCAGAGGTGGGGGAGGTCCAATTCCAAAGCCCCCCCCCCCCCTGTCCCATTACCCACCTTCTCGCCCGTGAGTCCAGAAGGGCCAAGGTCACCAGGGGGGCCCGTCCGCCCCTTCGGGCCTTCGGCTCCGTCTTCCCCACGGGATCCCGGGACCCCCAATTCTCCCTGTGCAGAGAAGGCAGGGGGTTGTCCAACGGGCCCGGCCAGCCAGCCCACATCCACCCCCCTCCCCAAACCCTCCACCGGTGGTAAGACTTACCCTGTCGCCTTTCGGCCCCACATCCCCCTTGATGCCTGGGAAGCCTTCTTCGCCCTATAAGGAGAAACGAAGGGAGGGCAGCGTTCAGTAAGGGGGGAGGGAAAGGAAAAGGTGAGACCAGGGCTGGGATTCTACCAGTTTGCACCTATTCGCTAGAACCAGTTGTTAACCTTCTAAGCAGTTCGGAGAACCGGTTGTTAGAAGAAATTACTGGGCTAATCCTGTAAGGAAGGCAGGAAGGAAACATTCTGGTGTCGCTTACAGAAACTGCCTCTCCGTTAACCCTGATTACATTCTTGGCAGGACTAGATTTCCTGTCTCAGGAACCTCTCTGGAGTTTTTTTCCCCTCCTTTGCTGGTACTTTGCTTGTGTGGAATGACCATTCAAAGTTACAACAGCACTGAAAAAAGTGACTTATGACCGTTTTTCACACTTACAACCGTTGCGGCATCCCCACAGTCATGAGAGGCCAGGCGAGGAGATGCGTGCCTCAATGTGAGTGATGTTGAGTTGGCCACGCCCAGCCAGTCACATGACCCCCCAAGCCACGCCCACCAACTTAGCCACGCCCACAGAACCGGTTGTTAAAAAAAATTGAATCCCACCCCCTGGACTCATCCTATATTATTATTTGCATTTCCCGAGTGAAAGGTCTCAATTCAATCTCATCCATAGGTGATATTCAGCAGGTTCTGACCAGTTCTGGAGAACCGGTAGCAGAAATTTTGAGTAGTTTGGAGAACCGGCAAATACCACCTCTGACTGGCCCCGCCCCCATCTATTCTCCACCTCCCGAGTCCCAGGTGATTGGCTGGGTCTTCTTTGGTTGTCATGCACAGGAGAAAGGAGCTGGAAAGCAGGTTATGTGTGGGGAGGGAATGGCCACCAAGCCACACCTACCAAGCCACACCACGCCCACCAAGCCACGCCCAGAGAACCAGTAGTAAATTTTTTTGAATCCCACCATTGGGTGGGATCCCAAAACACCCACACTGGGACCCCCGAACCCCAACCTGCCACCGCAGGAGACTGAATCACATAGCAAAAGGAAATGCTTAGGGAGGGGGCTTCAAATCAACCCCCCCCAATTACACTCAGACACTCTGATGGGGGGTTGGTGGAGGGGAAGGGCTCAGAGTTGGGGTGCCCCAGCTGTTCTCCAGGGGGCCCCATCAAGGTGATTCACAGGAGGGTCACTTCAGAGCAAGAGGTGGGAATGGCGTACCCCCCACATGAAAGTACTCGGACCCCCAAAGATCTACTTTCCCTGAGGATGAGGGGGTACCCTAAGAAGGGGGCGGGTATGCAAAAGAAGGGAGGCCCACTGGAACCCCAAAATGTCTCCCAACCCTTCGGGGCATCAGGTCCATCAGCCACAACTGCAGGAAAGCAGAGTCTGGGGCAAGGCGGGGGGGGCTGGATGACCTCAAGCAACCCTGGCTGCGTGGTGGGGGGGGTTGCGGTTAGTCCCTTATCAAATCTGAAGTGAACCTGGCTGGGGCCATTTTGGAGGCTTCAGGGTTGCCCCGGTGGGAAGAAGGGGCAGGGAAGGGACAGCATAGTTAGATTGGGGGGGAGTTTGTAGTCAAAGCAAAATAATTTCCTGTGGGAACCAAGGTCATTCCAACAAGTGGCTGGAGAGAGGTGGGTTGTGGGGGGGGGGGCAGAGCCTTAAGCAAAAGGGAAGCTCTCACCTTCTCGCCCTTTTGCCCTTTCAAGCCACGGACGCCGTCGGTACCCTGGAAAAGGAACGTGGAATCATCGACACGGGTCGGACTACAAGCCCCATGCTTCTGAGCAGTGACCTCAGGACAAGGGAAGAAGTTCTCCCCGAGTACCCGAACAATATGCCACACTGGGTGTGCAGAGAGGGGCCTGTTTTCTGGGTTGGGGGAGGAAGATGGGCTCCGGAGCCTTCTTTACTTCCTTGGGCTCCCCTTTCTCTCCCCGGAGCTCTCCCCCCCCCAAGTTCTCAGGAGCTCAGCCCCTCCTCAAGGGGGGGGGAGACCCAGCATGACCCCTCCTTCCCAACCTGCTCCTCTCCTGAGTCCCCCCACCAGCTCCTGGGGAGGCGGAGGGGGTCACAGCACACACTCACCTTTCCTCCGCGAGGACCCGGATAGCCCACCAGGCCTTGGGGGCCAGAGGGGCCCTGCAAGGGAGGAAGAGAGAGGCAGGATCAGGCCCCATAACAAGGCTCCTCCCCATCTCACTCTCCCCCCCATCAAAAAAAAATTACGCCTCCCCTTCCTCTTTCCTTGCAATCCCTCCCCCGTCCCCCAAAGAAACCTGCCCTGTCCTTCCTGGACTTAGTGCATGTGGGACTCTGGGGTTGTAGCAGGTCTGCCCCCTGCTGGAGAATTGAGGAAGCAAATGGCTGCTCCTCCCCCCCCGGTGGCTGAAAGGGGGAACTGCACCTCCCAAAGGGCCCCATGGAAAAAGCCCAACCAAAGAAGAGTCTGGGGCTCCTAATCCAGTGGTGGTATGCTAACGGTTTGGACCGGTTTGACCGAACCGGTAGCAAAAAAACAAAAACAAAACACCTTATTGGTACGGCAGAACCGGTTCCTCCGACGATCCGCCGAGAGGATAAAAGAAGCAAGAAGCGCATGTGGGTGGGTGGGACGGTTGCTCCTGGCTTTTCGTTTCTTCATCCTCTCAGCGGATTGCCATGTTAGGGGGTGCACGCAGGGGCATGTTAGGGGCTTGAACATGCGCGCACAATCACCCGCCAAACCGGTAGCGACCAAGACAGGAACTCACTAGTGCGCTAATCGTCTCCGCCCCCACCTAGCAGGGCTTTCTCAGCTGCCCCCCCCCCCCCCCGCAGTTATATGGTGCATGGCACCCAGGGCCACCTGTTGAGACGGGCAGCTATGGAAATCAATCAATCAATCAATCAAAAAGGAACAAATGCTCAAAAGAACAAGGGTCCTCTTACAGCCTTTCAATGCTCCCAGGCAGGGAGACCCTCCCCCCCCCCCCCCCCCCCCCCCCCCCCCCCCAAAGCCCTCCCCCCCCGAGGGTAGCTTGGAGAGGCTCAGCGGAGGCATCCACAGAGGCCGTGCCCGTCCACTCACCGGGTTTCCTTTGGTGCCAGGAAATCCCTCTTTGCCCGGGTGGCCCTGCAGGGAGAGGAGGGTGTCAGAGGGCCCCCCAAAATCTCAGGAAAGCCCTGACTTGGGGGGGTCAGAGGCCACCGTGGGGTTTCAGACAACTGGCTCCTTGGGGGGGTCTGCCAAGGCATTCCGGGCAGGGCTGATCTTCCCCACGGTGGCCCTTCACCCCCGTTACTTCTTCCCCGCCACCTTCCGGGGCACAGACTCGGGAGGGTGGGAGGTTGCTCCCCTCCCCAGAAAGTCCAAAGGTGGGGCGATGGGGGGGGCACTCACCGGGGGTCCATCGGAGCCGGGCATCCCAGGAAGGCCGGGTTTCCCTTGGGGTCCCTGCAAAAGAGGGGGGAGACCCTGTTGGACCCAGTAAGGGCGGGAAGCCCCTCCCCGGGCTCTGGGAATAGAGAGGCCCTCCCCCCCACCTGCCCAGCCATCCCCTCTCACCTTTCCCCCAGGGGGCCCCATGGCTCCTTGCGGTCCTGGCAGACCCTGGAAGCAGAGAAGGGAAAAAAAGGGAGTGTGAGGGGCTTCCTGGTGCAAAGGGTGAGGACTGGGGGGGGAGCCAAGTTCCAGTCCTCCCGCCTTGTGGAAACAGGGCCCTTCCTTCCCGCCCCCACCCCTACACCCAGAGGGATGGCGTCGCCGTCTCTGGGGAGCCCGACTAACAGAGAGGAACCGGAACCAAACCGGGAATCGGGGTTTGCACCAACGGCAGAAAAGCTGTTGCCCCCCCCCCGCAACCTGCCTACCTCACAGGGCTGTTGTTCGGGAGGCAGACTGGAAGGGGAACCTAGCAAACCAACCCCCCCTCCCCCAGACAGCCCTGGTGGGGAGAGGAGTGGGGCTACCCTCGCCCCTCCCCCACGTCTTCCAGGGAAGTGGGGGAGGGAGGGCAGGTATTTCCAGGGCTAATGAAGGGCCCTGGTGGGGTTTTTTGGGGGGGGGGGCAGGGAACCTGCTTCCCTCCAGAGGCCTTTGATAGATGCCCGGGGGGGCGGGGGGGGGCTCAGGGCCCAGGGAAGGCTGCAGAGCTACCAAGAGCTCTTAATCCTCCGCCGAAACTCCCTCATCAAAAGCAGTCTACCTTAAGGCACCGACAGCTGGGAAGCCATGAAGCCAAGGAGCAGCCCCTGATCCTCACCCAGGCACCCACCCACCCACGCCGGTCGTTCTCCACCCACCTTGGACTTACCTGAGTCCCAGGTGTCCCCTGCTGACCGGGGGGGCCTGGCTCCCCTTGCGGTCCCTGGTTCAGACAAACGGGGGGGGGGGTCAGATCAAGGCAGAGCCCAGGGGGGCTTCTTGGAAGCCCCCCTAGATATTTCCCCAGCAGCCTAAATGAAGTGGGTTCCTTGGTGTGTTTGGGGGGGGCGTTTGGGATGTCCTGGTGGCGTCCCTTCTGGGAACCGATCCCATTTCACCTTCCCAAATCTGAGGTAACTGGAGATCATCCAGCCCAATCCCTTCCCACTACTCCTGCACCCTTTGGCTGGTCTAATCGCTGTCTGCGAACGTGCAAAGAGCCCCCTCTCCTGGGGGTCATTCCTAACCCTAACCCTGACACCCCCCCCTTCCCCATGCCAGTCCTGGACTCCAGCTCCCATCGTCCCTGGCAGCCCCTATGGGACTACAACTGCCCTCACCACCAAACCGCCGCAAAGGACCCAGATGGAGCATTACGGGCCCTGCCCTCTCCGGCTGCAGGTGTGGGAAGGGGCTGCGTCTTCTTTTGGGGGAGGGGCTTTTTGGGACCACCCAGGACCTGCTTCCTCTGAGCTCCAACCCCCTGAGGCTGGTGGGGAAGGCACTCTGTGGATGCTCAGAAGCTCTTCCACATGCCCTGGCCGGCCCTCCTAAACCCCGCGGCCACCGCTCCACTTACCAGACCCCCCTTCGGTCCGTGGGGGCCGTCCACGCCACGCACGCCCTGTCGAGGGAGAGAGAGAGGCCAGGGTCAGGGGTCAGGGGTCAACAGCAGAGCCAGGGGGGCAGTCCCTCCTCCCCAGCACTTACCTGTGGCCCTGGGATGCCCGGGGGCCCTTTGGGGCCAAGCAACCCTCTCGGTCCCTGCGAAGGAAAGGCAGGATGGGTGGGGGGAGGCCTTGGGGGGGGATGACCGTGCCCCCCCCAATCATTGCCTCTGGGGAACCCCAAAGAACCCAGGTGGGGGGGTCTTTAAACACCCCTCTCCAGGCAAACTCCGGAGAGACCACGAACGGCTGCCTCCTCCCCTCCCAGGCCGGGGACGCTACACACCGTTTCTCCTGGGAGTCCGCGGGGGCCAATCTCTCCATCGTCTCCCTGCAGTGGGGCGGAGGAGAGAAGAGCGTCTGCAAGGGGGCAGATCGGCTTCCATTTTTTAATCTCCCCCCTTGTTTCTGTTTATGGAGGCAGGTGGAAACCCCTCCCCCCCTTGAGGACCTCCCCTGGCTCTGCCTGAAAGCTCAAGTTGCTAGTCCTCAAGGTGGGGGTGTTTTCTTTAGAGGGGTGTCTGCACCCCCTCCCGCCCCTCCCTCCGCTCCCCTCACAGGCCTTACCTGCTCGCCGTCTTCACCGGGGGGTCCAGGGACACCTTGCGCTCCGGGGTCCCCCTGCCGAGGACGGAAGCAGCACAGTGACGGGTCCGCCAAGGAGGGAGGGCCTCAGGGTGGGCTTGGCAATGTGCCCCCCAACCCGCCCTCCTCCCTCCAACCCTCCTCCCCACTCATTTATTTTTATTTATTTATTTGATTTGTCAGTCGCTTACAAGATAATAGGTATAAGTATAAACATAGTTATGAATACATGAAATGGGTACATGTAAGAAAAATAAAAGAAACAATAGGACAGGGACGGTAGGCATGTTGGTGCGCTTATGCTGCCCCCTACAGGCCTCTTAGGAAAGGGGTGAGGTCAATAGTAGACAGTCTAAGGTTAAAGTTTTTGGGGTTTGGGGAAGAAACCACAGAGTCAGGGAGAGTATTCCAGACATTGACCACTCTGTTATTGCTGAAGTCGTATTTCCTGCAATTAAGTTTGGTGTGGTTAACCTTGAGTTTGTATCTATTGTGTGCTCTTGTGTTGTTATGGTTGAAGCTGAAGTATTCATTGACAGGTGGGACATTGCAATGTATGATTTTATATACTAAGATCGGACCGAAGGCGGCGTAGTTCTAGGTTTTCTAGGTCTAGAATTTCGAGTCTGGTGGCATAAGGTATTCTACAACGAGTAGAGGAGTGGAGAACTCTTCTTGTGAAATATTTCTGGACTTTCTCAATTGTGCTAATATCAGATACGTAATGAGGGTTCCAGACTGATGAACTGTATTCGAGTATTGGTCTAGCAAATGTTTTGTATGCTCTGGTTAGTAGTGTGATATTACCAGAGGAAAAGCAACGTAGGATTAGGTTAACAACTCTTAATGCCTTTTTGGCTACGTAGTTGCAGTGGGCTCTAGCACTCAGATCATTAGAGGTGAGTATTCCAAGGTCCTTTACAGAGCTTGGGTCATCAACAAGATCTTGACTATTCAGCCTGTATTTTATTTTCTGATTTATTTAATTTTTGCCAATATGTAAGACAGAGCATTTATTTGTTGAGATTTGAAGTTGCCATTTGATTGACTCACCCGGTATCCTTTGTCCCCCGGGAGGCCGGGCAGCCCGTCGAAACCCCGGTCACCCTGCAGGAGGAGAGCGTGAGAAAAGTGGGGGGAAGCCAGCAGGTGTGGCGCTCAGAGGCCCCAGGGACCCCCAGGAAGGGGGACACAAAGAGACCCACCCCAGACGCCCCACTGTGTGGGGCACGGGGGGAGGATCTCCACCATTCTGCATCAGGGCAGGGCCACCGAGAACGGGGAGGGGTCCCCCAAGGGAAGCCCCCCACCCACAGATGGCAGTGAGGAGGGGTGGGAAGGCCAGAGTGCTTGGCTGCAAGGCCAGCACTGTCTTTGTACAGAAGATGGGGACTGGGGGAGCAGGGTTCGAGTCCTACTCCTCCCCCTTGTGGAAGCGGGGCCCTTACCTTGAGGCCGGATTCCCCAGGCATCCCCCGTGCGCCGTCTGCACCAGCCCTGCCCTGGAGACGCACAGAGGGGGTCAGGAGGAAGGGGGGCCCTCCCCTTCCACTACGCGACTCCCCCTCCTCCCTGTTATGTCGTGATTGTTACACAACTTTTGTTCCCCTTCCGCAAAACAACAAAAAGGTGGACTTACGCGACGGCCGGGCTTCCCTGGGGGGCCACTCAGTCCCTGTTGTCCCTGGGGCCCCTGGAGAAAGAAAAGAGAGAGAGTGCAGGATTTAGTGGAGCAAAAAAAGGGGGTGACCTACTGGGGCCCAGGGGTCGCCAACCTTTTGGACCTCAGGGACCCCCAAACGCATAATTTTAAATCCCAGGGACCACTCACCGGTTCTATGGGCGTGGCCTAATTTGTGGGTGTGGCTTGGTGGCCATGTGACTGGCTGGGCATGGTTTGTATGTAAATATTATAAATATGTATATAAATATTGAATTTTTTATTTTAAAAAAGAGCAACTTTTACCCAAAATCAGGCAAAGCAGGCATGCAGATTGAGTTGCTCACAGAATCATTCAGTGATCTATCTATCTGCCATCGGCTAGCTCAGTCTGTCCCATAAAATTTGCTTGCCGGGAGTCTGCACTTAATAATAGAACCTTCAGTCCTAAGGGAGGTTCGGCTGTGCTTAAAAGCAGAGCCGAAGATCTAAAGACTAGCTAGAAAGCAAGAAATCCAACCATTTCCTGCTTCCTAGCTAATCTAAATCTCCCGGCACAGCAGATGGTCCAAAAAATAGCAATTTAGCAGGCAAGTTTGCCGGGTAAGGAGTGAGTGGGCGGGGAGGGTTCCCGCGGGCCATGTGGACGGCGCAGCCTTGTGTTTCTGCGCAGCTTGGATTAATTGCTTTGGGGGGGGGGGTGCTCTGGGGCTGAGATTTCTCTGCGGCCCACCAAAATTTTCTCACGGCCCACCAGTTGGCGACCGCTGATCTAGCCCCCCACCTCCAGGAGCTGAACCAGAATGGGGTGGCCGCATTGACAGCTGCACAGGGGCCCTAATAGAGTGGGGACCAGAACATGATCGGTTGCTCCAGAGACCAAGGGGGCGTGGGGGGATGCGACCCACAAGTCAACCCAACTTACCTGGGGGCCAAAATCTCCAGCCTCCCCCTTCACGCCGGGGCCTCCAGCTTGGCCCTAGGAGAGAGGAAGCATGAGGGGGATGTGGCAGGTGGGCCCCTGGGTAGGGAAGGGCCCAACACAGCAAGCAGCCTTCGCCAGCCAGGGGCCCTCCGGAGGCCAAAGTGCCGAAGGACCCCAAAGGCCCCTGTCCCCATATCCAGCCCCCCATCACACTTACCACGGCTCCTGAGCGGCCGGTGTAGCCCATCGGTCCTGGGGGGCCACGCAAGGCCAGCTGTGGCAAGGAAGGAAAGGGGTCACCCCAAGCAGAGACCCCTCCCCAGAGACCCTGGAGCATCAGGTGTTGGGCTTGAGGGGGGGCTTCTGTCACCCCATCCCCTTCACACAACACCCTTAACTAGGTTCCTTGCACAACCCACCAATCCAGGTTAGTTTGAACCTTGGCTGGTTTCGGGCTTCCCTGTCTGATTCCCCCCAAGAGCCAAGAAAAAAGGGGGTTGTCCAGTTCCCCCAGGTACAACACCTGGCTAGCCAGAGACCCCACGGATCCTCTCGGCTGCTCACCCATCCTCCAGAAAAGGGGAGCCCAGCTGTGTTTACATCGGGTGGGGCATCCAGAGGCTCAAAAGCAGGGCCCCGGATTGTGGGGGTTCCCAAATAACAGACACTTATTTTGCTCTCCCGAATTCTTCTGGTTCCCCTCTCCCCCTCCCAGCCCCTACCCCATAAAGGTAGGAAGGGGGCCGGCTGGACTCACCCGGGCCTGCTGTAGGAACGCCTGGGCCTGGGCCTCCTGGGCCATCGCGACGGGCCCCTTCTGGCCCCCCGTGGGGCTCCCAAAACGGAACTGCGGTCAGGAGGGGAGAGAATCAAGCGAGTCTCGCAGGAGGAGGGACCCCAAAGGGCCAACAGCTGCTTCCTCCCGGATTCAGGGGCAGAACCGGGGCCCCGCCAGACACCCCTAACCCTCCCAGCATGTCCCAGCTCCAGCCACCAGATTTTCCTGACTCACCGGAAGCATCATGGAGGTTCCGGGGGGCCCCGGACGTCCGTCGGATCCCGGGAATCCGGCCCGTCCAGGGGGACCCTGCGAAGGAGGCAGAGAGGCTTCCGGAACATGCAAACACACAACACCCCCTCCCCCCACACCTCCGGGCCCAACTTCGCTCCAAAACCTGGCCGTGACCCATGGGGGAAAGAGTCCTCCTTGAGCAGGAGTGTCAATTCCAGCCTTCCTTCGGCAACACGGTGCCCTCCGTGTTAGCCGGACTACAACTCTCATCATCCCCCTGAAGCCTGGAATTCAGCACAGCTGGAAGTCAGCCAGGGGAGGGGATGTCGGGGAGCAGGCACCTCTTCACCCATACAGAAAAGTCCTCGGGCTCCTTCCAGGTGACCTACTCGGGGGGGTGGGGGAAGCCCCATAGAACCTTATTGAATTACTGGACTGGGAAAAGGCTGCCTTGGTCCATGCACAGAGCGCTGCCTTTCCCTCTGGCTCAGGAACGACTGGCGTTGCAGCAGGGGTGCGATTCAACCAGCGTCACAACCGGTTTGGTGAGCGCATGCTTCGCCCAAACCGATAAAAATCCCAACGCTGCATTGCAGTGATGCCAAGAGACGGAATCGGGGATGCCTGGTGAGCCGCGGCAGTAGAACTCTGCACGTACTCAGGAGCAGCAGAGGCACCTGCCCAGCAGAACATGCACAGCTCCCAGCCCATCCTGCCTCCCTGCCTGCCCCTTTCAAGAGACCCCCCCCCACAGAGAGGCTGCCCCACTCACCCGCTCTCCGGGGTCGCCGGGAGGTCCGGGAGTCCCCTGGGTGCCGGGTGGCCCACTCATGCCCTGCAGAGGAGAAGGCGTCTCTTCAGCCGTTTCTATTCTGACTGGGCTTCCTCAACAGCACAAAGCTGAGTCCTCGTCCCGATAAACCCCTTTTATTGGATTTACAATGAATGTCCTCTCCAGCAAAGTCCCGGCCAACGGTCTTTCACGATAATTCCCAATTACAGACCTTTATCAGGCTTGGAGAGTTGCCAGGCCGACATCTTTCAGACGCCACACTACTTGGCAAGCGTGCCGGAGTGAACTAATTGTCTCCTGCAAAGCCCCACTCACCCTTCGCTCCTCTTTTATACTCTAGGGGAGGGAGCCATTCACCGTCCACCTGTGTTTTTACTCCCGAGTCGGCCCTTGTTCCTTAGCTGTTCCCTTCTTCTGGCAGCTCTGTGCATGCGCACACTGGGAACAGGCTCCGGCTGTTCTTCTTCCCCACTGATCTCCTGATAAATGTCGGATGGCCCTGGCCCCATCTCTGCCTCTGACACAGAGCCCTCTTCAGAGCCTTCCAAAGACTCCAGGACCCATGTTCCCCCCCAATCTCCTCACTGTCTGAGTCTGCTGGCACCTCTGCTGACCACTGTCGGCCCACAACAGTCTCTGCCCCACCTGTGCCAGTCCTCCCAGCACCCAGCGCCTGCCGCTCTTACCCGGGGTCCTTCGGGGCCAGGGCGTCCCGGCACAATCATCCCCTATGGAAGAAAAAGGAGGTCAGGTGGGCAAAAAAAAAGACCCGCCCCCCCTTGTTGTCCAGGAAGGTGGGCACAGGGAGCCAATTGTCAGAGGTTGGCATGGCTCAGCACAAAACAGGCCATTGGGGATGATTTAGAGTGGGCCCTGATCTCACCAGGAAGAGAGGGAGGGAGACCCAGGATGGGGGGGGAACAGGAAGGGATGTTGATCTTGACCTTTGACCCCCCCCCTGCAGTGACCGGGCACAATCGGGCACTAACCTCTCCCCTCCCCCCATGGCTTGGACTTCATTTAGCAATGGTGGTATGCTCCCGGTTTGGACCGGTTGGGTCGAACTGATAGTTAAAAACAGCCGAGAGGATAAAAGACCGAAAAGCGCATGGGTGGGCGGGAGGGTTTCTTAATCCTCTCAGCTGATTGGCTTGTTAGGGGTGCATGTATTAGGGGTGTGTGCATGCATACATGTGCACACATAATCACCCAACGTACTGGTAGCGACTAAGATAGGTTCCCACTACCGTCATTTAGTGCTGTCTTCCTCAACGTTGAGTGCTGGAAGATGGGTGGACTTCAACTCCCAGAATTCCCCAGTCATCTGGCTGGGGAATTCTGGGAGTTGAAGTCCACCCATCTTCCAGCACCCAACATTGAGAAATATCAATTGTCAGGATTCCGGCAGTTACTCCAATGAGCCTCGAGCCACACTCCCAAAACTAAAAATGATTTATTTGACGTTAACATTCTACGTCCAGCACTAACCTGGGCGCAGCCAACTCTGAGATACGTAATTCACTGTCACCCTTGATCCTGCTTTCCCCCCTTCACCCCTCTGGGATGTATCATCCAATGAAAAAAAACACCCATAGCCAAGAGTCATCAATCATGTTCGCCAATTAGATTTTTACGGGGCAGAAGCTTCAGTCATCTAATCAGTCTTTGAAGAAAATATGAATGGAATGGACTTTCGATTCCGCCTGCTCTTTGAAACTTCCCTCCCTTCTTTCTGTTGTCCACTATCAAAAGTGTATACAAAATGTTTTATGAGTTGACATTGCTTTTTAGTGCATGGAAGCCCATTTTGCTCGGTGTCTCCTGAGCGCAATCCCCCAAAACTCCCACCGGCCCAGCTCTGGACCCCTCTGCACTGGGATCGCCTGATGGCCGCTCATCCCGGCCCCCTAAAGCCCAGGATTTGCAGGATCTCCTTTCTCATCTGCCAAGGCTGGCCAGAGGTGGCCCCAGCTGCCATATGGGGGGCGGGTTGTCCAGACAGCATCCAGACTGCTGGTCACTTTTGTCCCTCTCCCAGGTGTGTGTGGGGGGCTTTTGTGGGGGAGGGAGAGAAACTGGCCTTTCTGGGACACAAACAAACACACCGACAACCACGGAAACTTACAGGTTCAAAGACGGCCGCTTCCCCTTTCTCTCCCTTCAGGCCTCGGGCTCCGAGCACCGCCTGGGGGTTACACACATGTAGCCACAAGAAGGAGATTTGTCAGCATTGCGTTGGCTGTAGTAGCACGCGCACCCAAACAGACAGCACCACACAAACAGACAACATGCACGACGAATGCCAAGGCAATGCCCCTCCTTCTGCCACGTGCGAAGCCATCTCAGTGGCACAGGGAATGGGGTTTCAATCGTCAGAAGCTCAACTCCTGGGCAGGGAGGGTGGAGTAGATGGTCTCCAGAGCCCCTGCTAGCCCTTGCCTTCTAGGGTTCTTTATAAGCGCCAAGATGTATGACCTCTGTCTTATTTAAACTTCCCATTGAGGCTTATTTTAATCCCCCTTGCTTTGGGGAAGCTGCCAAAATGGACTAGAATAGCAGAGTTGGAAGGGACCTTGGAGGTCTTCTAGTCCAACCCCCTGCCTAGGCAGGAAGCCCTACACCACTTCAGACAAAGGGTTATCCAGCATCTTCTTCAAAGCTTCCAGTGTTGGAGCATTCACAACTTCTGGAGTCAAGTTGTTCCACTGATTTAATTGTTCTGACTGCGCCAGGAAATTCCTCCGTAGTCCTAAATTGCGTCTCTCCTTGATCAGTTTCCACCCGTTGCTTCTTGTCCTAAATTGGGGCTTCGGAGAGTAGCTTGACTCCCTCTTCTTTGGGGCAGCCCCTGAAGTCCCTACGTTCGTAGAGATAGTGAAAGGCAGCTGATAAAAGCTACGGATCACTCGAAAGGCCCTTTGAGCCAAGGGACTGAATTTAGTGGACAAGTCAACGTAGGAATGGCAGCCAGTTGGGCGTTCTGATGTAGAAAACCAGGAGGCGGTGAGTTCTAGTTCTGCCTTGGGCACCAAGCCAGCTGGGAGACCTTGGGCCAGTCACTCCCTCATGGCCCTAGGAAGGAGGCAATGGCAAAGCTCTTCTGGGGGGGGAGGAGGGGAAAGCTTGCCCAAAAAAAACCCTGCAGGGGCTATAAAAGAAGGTTATGACATCATGCCAAGTGCCATCCGACATTTCCTAAGCCGAGGTTTGACATCCACTTCAACAAGGGCTCTTTTCTCTGAATATATCCCAGATTTTTCCAGTCAAGGCGGGAGCTCTGAATATTTAAGAATGATTCAGGACTTTTCAAGTACGTTAGAAGTGCCGTCATGGTTGAAGGCGCCAAGGAATCCGGTAAGGACATATTTACCAATGGGTCCCACCTTGTCTACGTTTGAATTTTTTTAAAAAAAAAATCTGCCCAAATACACAGAATTTCTCCGATTTTAAGTGGGAAAAAAATATATGTGGAAGCAAATCTTATTAAGAAAAAAAAAAAGACTCTGAAAAATGTTGTTGAAATTCTCTGGGTTTCAGGGATCAGGAAGGAACGGGGCTGGAATTACTGTGTGCTAATTGGGGGTGCGGTAGTGGGAAATGCCTTTTCCAGTATAGCAGGATTGGGACCAGTGGCATTGTTATACTGGGGAGAAAGGCCTGCCCGCGTTTCCATGGAAATCATCTTCGTGGTTAAAGAGATGGAGGCGTAAGGATGGGCAGGTCACATCCTCATAGGAAATGATGTCATCAGAAGCATGATATGACAGAGGGGGCGGGTCATAATTCGTAGGAAATGACATCATCGAACAAGCAACGTGACAGGATATACCTTCCTAGGAAAGGACATCCTCAATGTCACTTGATATAACTTCACAGGAAGTGACATCATCAAAAGGGAGTGATGTCACTTGATATAACTTCATAGGAAGTGACATCATCAAAAGGGGGTGATGTCACAAGATATAACTTCATAGGAAGTGACATCATCAAA
>NW_020717429.1:36476-69602 GCF_900518725.1 Notechis scutatus | reverse complement strand
GAGAGAGAGAGAGATGTATGTATAATCTCTTATACAGTATATTATATTATGGAGAAAAATTCCTTTTTAAAGGTTCTGTATTGAGAAGTGAAGCCCTTCCTTGCTTTCTGGCCAAAGGGGCGTTAGAACTGAGCCACGCCAGAGGTTCCTTTTTAAAATATAATAAAATAAAAAATATATACATTTTTTGGCTGCATCGTTTCTTCCTTGCGAAATGAATTCAGCTGTCTTGCCTTTTGGATTCTTCTTGTTTTGCAATTGATTTATTTTTTCCCCTCCGTGCTCCCTTGCCGTTTCCACAGATTTTTCCCCCGCCTCCGATGGCAGCCTTTTTTTCTTTTTTCTTTGGTCTGACCAGGTATTGCAAGGAGAAGACGCTGGAAGGGCAATTAAATGAACGCTAACAAATCAGTGGTTATATAAGGCCTGTTTCCTGCCTACGGTGCCTCTGTGTGTGTGTGTGTGTGTGAGTGTACGATGCAAGGCACCAGCCTGCGAGGCGGTAACCAGGTGGTGACACCTGTGGCGGAGCCTGTGTGGAGAGACTGTTCTTTAAAAACCTTTGGTTTTTTTATATTTATACATACATACATACATACATACATACATACATACATAAAAAATAACTGGCCCATAGGAAGTACTGCCAGGTTGGGCTTCTTCATTACGCTTAGTCCCCAGATGGCCAAAAAAAAAATTTCCCCTTAGATCTGGGGAAAAAAATCCTTGCAGCGTTTATGGTAGATCACACAACAGGAGGGTGTGCGTTTCTTATTTTTTCACCTGTGTGTTTTTTTAAAAAAAATATTCTTCCAGTTAGTCAGCAAAGGAACAAAATGTAAAGAATTCCTCATTTTTTTTAAATTAAATTTTTTGAAGTCCCATTTTTATTTCTTTGGAAGTAACTCAAGGCAGTGAACGTATATAATGTTCTTTCCTCCTCCTGTTTTCCCCACAATAACAACAACCCTGTGAGGTAGGTTTTGCTGTAAGAGGCCCCACATCACCCAGCTGGCTTTCATGCCAAAAGGGGAACTAGAACTCCCCGTCTCCTGGTGATTGGCACAAAGTCACCCAGCCAGCTTTCATGCCTAAGGTGGGACTAGAACTCCCAGGCTCCTGGTGATTGGCCCCAAATCATCCAACCGGCTTTGATACTTAAAATGGAACTAGAACTCCCATGTGCCTGGCACAAAGTCACCCAGTGGACTTCCATGCCTAAGGTGGGACCAGAACTGTCTCCTAGTGATTGGCCCAAAATCATCCAATCAACTTTCATACTTAAAATGGGACTAGAACTCCCATGTGCCTGGCACAAAGTCACCCAGTTGGCTTTCATGCCTAAGGTGGGACTAGAACTCACCGTCTCCTGGTTTCTAGGCCAAATTGGCTCTCAATATCTCTTATAATTTTTGTCCACATTACTTTCATATCCCTGGTCTTTCTTGGGGTTTGAAAATCCTGCTCAGCTTCTAAAATTGGAAAGCATCAAAGGCGAAATGACCTGAGTCTTATCCCATAGGGATTTTGCAAAATAATCTTTATTTAGCCACATTTTCCATCTGCCAGTGACAAAGATATCTAGATTTCTTCTACCTGTAGATGGAAAATGTACATCTCTTTACTCCAGCCTTGTATGCCATCTAAAAGCCTGTTGAACTGCTACCGTATTTCCTCCAAAATAAGACCCTGTCTTATATATTTTTTTTGCCATCAAAAAAGGCACCAGGTCTTATTTTGGGGGGATGTCATCCACTGACTAATCTCACTTGCGTGTGTCGTCCCCTGGCCTCCTTTTCTCTGTCAGAGGCCTTCAGGAACTACTTCTGTGGCCGGCAAGGCTTTCCTGAAGGCCTCTGCAGCCGATAACAGAGCTCGGGATCGATCCGGAGCTTTGTTACCGGCTCCAGAGGCCTCCAGGAAAGCCCTGCCAGCCTTGCTGGCTGCAGAAGAAATGGGCCGGCAAGGCAGGTGTTGGGATGTGCCAGGCCTGGCTACAACTGTCCAAAGGCAAGTAGTAAGGCAGCTCTACCTCCCCCATTCCCAACCTAGCTTAATTTTTACCCGTCAACTCTGGAGTGGGCGGGATCTGTTTTTTAATTATTTTTTATTAAAAGTTTTATTTTTTCACATTTCAATAACATCTTTTTTTAGTGAACAACATGATTCCAGGTTTTCACATTTCCATACAAACATGACCTTGATTACATATTCATCTTTCACATTTAGTTTCATATCTTATCATTACTTTACATATTTTCTATTAATTTTCTCAAATACTTTCCTCAAACTTATTTTATATATTTTCAATTCATTTCTTAACCTATTCCTTTTAATTTAAATCATTCTCATATCTTCATATTCATTGTGCTTTATACTTTTATCTGTCAGGTTTGCAATTTCATCGCATATTCTTATTTCATCATTTCAAAAATTCCATCTCAATTCAAACATTTCAAAAAAGTTTCCCCCATAATTACCAATTAGAGTGTGCCACCCCTATACCTTATATATCATTTGGTTAGTTCCTCTTTAAATCCCAATAATCATTTAACTTTTTAATTATCACCTTAAGAATTAATAACAATAATCTCCTAACAACTACATAAAATATATATCTTTTAAATCAGATTCTGCATGGCACTTTCCCCTTCAATTACATCACATCATTTATAATTTCAAAAAGAAAAATTAATCTATTCAATTAATCATAAAAACTGATATTAATCTCATTACAGTAATCCTCATAATTCATTTCAACTATATTCTTAAATTCATTAAACATAGTTAATAAACTCATAATAGTTTCTCTTTTTTCACATTTATTCCATTTATCTATATATATATAGTTTAGTAATAAAACAAGTATTCTAATAACAAGAAAGTATCAGTTCCAATCTTTCCATTTTAAAAATCTATATTTTCCTACTTTCTAAATAATTTATTACTTCAAATACATTTATACTACACCTCATCACCTTGCAGAATCCCCTTTCTTAATCCTTATTTAACCATTATCTCTATGTCTTTTGAATAAACAATTTCTTTTCATTTTTGTTCTATTTCCATATTTCTTTATTTCCTGGTTCTTTTTCTTATTACTTCTTTTTTCCTTCATTTTTTCCCTCCTTTTCTTACTCCAGTTTTTATCCCCCCTCCCTCTTGAAAGCTTCCTTCTGTGATTTCCTTTTCTGCTGTTTTGTTTTACTTTGGTTTTCAAAACATTCCCCTTTTTAATTGCCTCCTCAAATCTCCAAGTTTTAATTCCCATTCTTTTCCCTCTTCACTTTAATATTCGTTGCTCCAATTGTTAATTGAAGATGGCCTCTTCTTTAATCAGCTCCTCCTCTTCTGGCACTCCTTGTTGTTCTTCATACTCTAAAATTGCCATTTCTAAGAATTGTAAGGCAGAACCAAATGACTTGCCTCTTTCATGTAACATTTCTTTCATATTTCTTAGTTCCATTTTTAATTCCACAAAAAGTTCTGCCATTTTTAAACACTTCTGTTATATATATTTCTTTACTCTTTAAGTCCATGGTTATCCAGTAGTTTGATTCAACCAACGTCTTTAGAATTTATTTCCAATGATCAGCTTTTATTAATTCCTCTTTAGGTTTTTTCCAAATTCATCAAATAGTCCAATATCCATAAATTTAAGTTTATGCCAAAATCACCAAACAATCCCAAGGTAATTTCTTCCTGCTTATTTCTTTTGTTTTAATGTTCAGTATTTCCACTTTCCACTTTCCAGGGTCTCTATTTTGTTGTAACAAAGTTTCACTTACTTTGTATCAAATTCAGCTTTTAAAAGAGCCAGGCATTGTTTTTTTTAATAGTCACAAAAATTTTCTTTTACCACTAGATGGCACTCTCTGTTATATCCAAATTCCATACCCCCCCCCCCCCTTTTTTTTTCTTCTTCTCTATTTAGGGCTTTAAGATTCAAAAATCCAATAAATGCAAATATCAATTACTGGTTTTTTTGACACATTTAAGTTCAGCTTTAATTATGCCTATTTAGTGCCAAAATAATAAATTAATCCAATTTAAACAGATATCTTCCTCTGGCTTCCTCCTTTCAAAGTTCAAAGCCACTTTCACCTGTCAATTTTTTTTTCTTCACTTTCTCTGGTTGCCGCTTTTATTATCTCTCTGAAAAATTTCTTAAGATTTTAATTCTGGGGTACCTTATGTTTAAATGTTGTGCCTGATTAGCTCGATTTTCATGCTGTCCTCTTCTTCACCGCTCCTACATAATCTTTGTCCCAGTTAGCTCTTCCTCTTCAGGGTGGCCATATTTGACCACCGCTACAGCTGTCTTCGGAGGGGAGTATGCCTAGCCAAGGAGGGGAGATGCGGCTCCCCTTGACCCAGCTGGCGGTCTCCCCCTTCTTCACTACCCCTACAGGGTGGTTCTGACCTCAAAAACAGATGACCGGGGCCTTCCGATGGGAGAGCACGGATTGAAGCCGTGGATGATCGCGGTCTCCAGTCCATCAGCGAGGAGAAAGCCACCGGAAGTCTGGAGTGGGCGGGATCTTAATTAGGTCTTATTTTGGGGGGAAGGGCTTATATTGGGCACATGTGTAAAAATCAAGCTAGGACTTACTTTCAGGGTATGTCGTATTTTTGGAGAGAAACAGGATATCAGTTTCCAAATATTCTCAAATCTATTGTCTAAGCAAGCTGAGAAAATTGCTGTGATGCAACAAAAGCACTAAGACACCATCCATCATCAACAAAACCTATTTTAAACCAAAGAGCATAATGTATGAGGACCAAAATCCAGAAAATTGGGGTGTGGTGCAGTGGAAGGTGCTGTCACATTTCTAAATTTAGAAGATGGTTCGGGCACTTTCTGTTCTGTTATGATTTGCTTCTCATTTCTGTTTGGATGCTCTTTGTCCTTATTTTAACCTGCCCTATTTGGGTCACTTTTAGAGGGACAAAAGCAGCAGGTTCCAGAGGTTTGCAACCTGCATTCATTCAGAGGGGAAGGCCCGAGTCACAATAGTTATCCTGGGTGGGTGTGTGTGTGTGAGAGAGAGAGAGAAAAATTGCAAAGAAGAAAAAAACATTTAGGAAATGATTTTACAAGAAATGTTAGTTCTGCTTTATAATGCCTTGGGAAGATTCCACAGTTGGAATACTGCATCCAGTTTTGGTCACCATGATATAAAAAAGATGTCGAGACTCTAGAAAAAGTGCAGAGAAGAGCAACCAGGATGATGAGGGGACTAGAGGCTAAAACATACGATGAACAGTTGCAGGAACTGGGCATGGCTAGTCTAGTGAAGAAAAAGACTAGGGGAGACAGGATGGCAGTGTCCCAATATGTGAGGGGCTGCCACAGAGAGGAAGGGGTCAAGCTATTTTCCAAGACACCTGAAGGCCAGACAAGGAATAAGGGATGAAAACTGAACAAGGAGAGATTCAACCTAGAAATAAGGAGAAATTTCCTGACAGTGAGAACAATTAATCAGTGGAACAACTTTCCTTCAGAAGTTGTGGGTGCTCCATCCCTTGAGGCTTTTAACAAGAGATTGGACAACCATTTGTGTGAAATGGTATATGATCTCCGGCTTGAGCAGGGGGTTGAACTAGATCAGGGGTCGCCAACCTTTTGGACCTCAGGGACCACCAAACTCATAATTTTAAATCCCGTGGATCATTCTTTATTTGGGATCGCAGGATACCGTCTCCAGCTCCGTTCTCAGGGGGAGAGAGAGAGAGAGACTTTTGGCTTCATGCAAGGAAAGCAGCAGAAGTCTTTCTTTCTCTCCCCCCAAACTCCGCCAGAAATGAGTCTTTGTGAGACTTGTTGCGCTGGCGCAGCCTCTTGGAGCAGGATGCCTTGCAGGATCCCAAAGACTCATTTCTGGTGGAGTTTGGGGGAGAGAAAGAAAGACTTTTGTTGCTTTCCTTGTGTGCAGCCAAAAGCTGAAGAAGAAAGAAGTGGAAAGAAGCAGCCTGGTGGCCAGGCAAGGCGCGTGGGGCGAGTGGGGCAAGTTCAACCCCTCTGCCCTTTCCCCACTCCCCTCACTACCTCGTGTTGTTTGCAATGCAAGTGACGCAAGCCTTGTGTTCCCGCGCAGCCTGGATTAATTGCTTTGGGGGGGTGCTTTGGGGGTGACATTTCTCTGCGGACCACCAAAATTTTCTCACAGACCACCAGTGGTCCCTGGTCCACTGGTTGGTGACCACTGGACTAGATGACATCCAAGGTCCCTTCCAACTCTGTCACTCTGTTAATGGACAGTGAAGATGGCATTTAATTTCGTTGTATGAGGTGCGACGTGTTCTGACCCAACCCTTGTTACCAGCAAGAAAATCTCAAACAAACGCAGCAACTCAAACCTTCACAGCTTTAATCTACAAATAAACTTCTTTGTAGATAAAAGATGGCTTGCAGCCAATTAGTCCAACCAGAAAAGCCTCGACATAATTCTTCAGATAAGCCCGAGTCTCTATGCACAATGCTGGGTTCTTAGAGCGTTTTTGCTTTCTGCAGAGGCAAAAACCTTTTGAAACCAGGCTTATATTCCTTGGAGGGAGGGGCCATTACATTGCATCCTTACTCCCAAGTCGCCTGTGCTGCTCCAGCTGTTCTCTTTGTCATGCCCCTGGTGGAGACTGACTCTGAGGAAGAGGAGGAAGAGCCAACAGGGAGTGGAAGTGTGGCTCCAGAGGTGGTGGAGGAGGCTGGGGAAGGGCAGAGGCTGGCTGAGCAGTCAGAGGAGTACCCAGGCCCATCCCCTATCCATCCTAGGGCACGCAGGGAGGAGAGGATCAGGGTAAAACGTGGTCTACTTGGGAGAAGATGGCCATGATCCTCTTCATGGGTTGCAGCTGTGAAGTTTGCATAAGAGTTTGGACCTGTGTGCTAACAGCTGCTGGAGACAAATTAGTGTTTTATTTCTAAAGAAGGTTTATCTTGGTTGGCGTTCTTCCAACGGACTGTCCCTGGTTATCTCCCTGAAGCTTGCAATTATCTATCCTGGTCTGTCGAGGAACTTTATTCAATGCGGTTTGTTTTGGGTTTTTGCTTCGTTATCGGCTCTTTGAATGTGAACTGTGTTTCTTGCCTTTGAAATGTTATTTTGACTCATTCACTGTGAACAATGAAACAGTGAAGCCAGGTTGAAGGCAGTAAAGGACTTTTAGTTACGTTTTGGATTTTGTTATATTTCTGAGATACTCTGGGTCATCACACTCTTCTACGAATCATCCTGCGCTCACGCGCACTTGGCACAGGCTCCTCGGGAACCTCATCACTGCTGCCAGCCCCCACAATCCCTGAAGGCAGCAGTCCACTCCCTGATGGTCCCGGCCCCTCATCCGAGTCCTCGCTGTCCTTCACCGTCCACACCTGCTGCCAGCTAACCACAACACGATGACAATAAAGTACTACTACTAATTAAACAGCGGAAAGGTTTTGCCTCCAGAAGTTGTAGATACTCCCACTGCTGGAGTTTAAGAAGAAATTGGACAACCCATTTGTCTCTAGTATAGGGTATCCTGCGTGAGCAGGGGGTTGGACTAGATCAGCGGTCGCTAACTGGTGGGCCGCAAGAAAATTTTGGTGGGCCTCAGAGAAATGTCACCCCCCAGAGCACCCCCCAAAGCAATTAATCCAGGCTGCGCAGGAACACAAGGCTGGTCCACCCATATGGCCCGCCCTCCCTGCCCACTCACTCCTTACCTGGCAAACTTGCCTGCTAAGTTGCTATTTTTCCTTTTTTGCTGTGCCAGGAAATTTAGATTAGCTAGAATGCAGGAAACTGTTGCATTTCTTGCTTTCTAGTCTTTAGATCTTTGGCTCTGCTTTTTAGCAGAGCCGAATGTTAGGAATAACCATAGTTACCTAATGTTGTTTGGGTAAATAATATATAAACCATGATAGCAAAGTTTAAATGTGTTTTTCACTTTAAACTCTAAATGATATAATTTGGGTGCTGTTGAGAAACTGCCATAAGAGGGAGCTAGAGAACCTGGATTGCTACTGGATTGATGGTTGATTGTTATGCGTGTTCCCTGTTGCTGACGTCGAAGGAGGAAAGAGTTTTTGAATGCTGCATATCTAATCTACTGTGAGAAGATATTTGCTGGACTGATTTATGGATTAACATTGTAAGTTAACTGACCTTTTTTTTTCGACACTGGATTTTTGCAATTGAACAATCTTCGGACTGAACTGACTGAACACTGGTGAATGATATTTGGACTGTTTGACCCTGCTAAACTCTTAATGGAATAAACTATTCAACTAAGACAGTGTATCCGTTTTTACTGAGTGTGTAAACTAAAAAACGCTTTCTCTCATATTCGCCTGACTGCCTGACTGCTGTGCACATTCTGCTAGGGTATATCCCTAACACCGAACCTTCCTTAGGATTGAAGCTTCTATTATTCAGTGCAGACTCACTGCAAGCAAATTTTATGTGACAGACTCAGGTAGCCGATGGCAGATAGATAGATCTGTGAATGATTCTGTGAGCAACTCAATCTGCCTTTTTTATTAAAAAAAAGTATCCAACTCTTGTCATTCTGTTAATTAAACAGCAGAATGGTGAGCCACCAGAAGTTGTAGATACTCCACTGCTGGAGGAGCTGAAGAAGAAACTGGACCTTTTGTTTCTAGTATAAGGTCTCCTGCGTGAGCAGGGGGTTGGACTAGATGACCTCCAAGGTCCCTTTCAACTCGGTTAAATCTGTAACCCTCCAACGCTATTCTTTTTCTTCTGGGACAGGAGGGCGCCGGTTGACGTTCCACCCTCCCTTTCCCACCGCACGCCGGCTACAGTTGAGTCCGCGCCCCGCCCCGGCTCTTCATTATGCAGTCGGAACGTCGCCTTCCGATTGGCCGGCCCGTCCAGCCAATGAGCGGGCCGCGGCGCCGTCTGGTGGCAGTGCCAAGGTACACGTGCGGAGCGGTGTGTGTAAAGCGAGGGCGGGGGGCGGCGCGGCGGGGCGGCTGACATCACTTTTTGCCGCTTTTTGCCGCTCCGCCTCCCTTTTGGTTTACAGAATCTGCGCTGCCGTTCCCGGAGCCAGAGGCAGTCGAGCTGGCAAGGCGAGTCCTACTGCTGCGGCTCTCCACATCGCCCCGATCGCCCTCGCTCTCCCGCCAAGCGAGAAGAATGCCAGTGGTCAGCGAGGGAGCCACCGCCAACTGGTCGCGAGGAGCCGGCGAGCAGTTCGTCCCGGCTAAGGCGTGCGTCGGATAAAAAGAGAAGCCAGGCTTCCCTCCCCCGCCAGAACCGGGCAAGGACTCGATCTTCTTACCCCGTGTAAGTAGTCAAAAAAAGAAAAGGAAAAGAAAAATGCGCGTGCAAAAAAAAAAGTACGTGCAAGAAGCGGGGTGGGGGCCGTTCAATTTGGGGAAGTGGGGCTTCGGGATCTGGCAGGCAGGCGGGCTGGAAAGAAGTGGGAACCCCGCCTTAGAGGCTCCAGAGTGGCGGCCGCGGCTGGCTGGCAGCCCCGGCTCGGGCCTCACGTGGGCCGGGCTGGGAACAATGTTCTTTCATGCCGAGGCGCTTTCGTAATCCGGGCCGGGCGGGGAAAAAGGAGGGGAGGCGGGGCGCTGCGAAAGCACCCGTCTCGGCCATGTGCTTGCAGGCGGGCCGGCTGGAGAAGCGAGGCAGACGGAGGGAGGGGGGAGGGAGCGTCTCTTTTTTTCCCGTATTGCAAGCCGGAGAAGGATGGGTGGGCGGAAGAAAGAGAGCCTGGCCAGGATCGCCATGGGGAAGGGGGCTCCGAGGAAGGAAGGGTCCGTCTGCTTGGCCTCGAGGAGACCCCGCCTCGAAGAGGGGGAGAGCAGCAACAGCAGCAGGAGGTGCCGCGTAAGCTTGCTTTCTATGTCAACTTTCCCTTTTGCTATTTTTTGTTATTTTTAATCATTTTATTCAGAAACGTTTTTGAAGGCAGTCTACCATTTACAAGAAACAAACAAACCAGAGCTAATGCTAGAATAGATATTATCCCATTAACAACTACTACTAATAATAATAATATACTAACACATACAGTAATAGCTCTAATGATACTATGAGAACTCCCATATAGCAAAAAAAAAATATCACCAACATTTTAATACAATTTTTAGTGCTTAAGTTTTTCGTATTTTTAGTACTTGTGGGAATGCTTGCTGTGGGAATGCTTGCTGTGGAGGATGGTCTTAAGTGCCGCTGGTTGCGGGCTGGTTGGTTATTTCTGGAAGCTTTGCAAAGGTTTTTGATGGTGTTTTGGCTTCAAGAGGCAGGGATAAATAAGGTGGTTACTTTGGCAGTGTGGTTGTGTGTGTGGTTTTTTGGGCAGTGTGGTTGGGGGTTTTTTTGGCTGGAGAGGAGCAAAAGGAAGAGGGCTGGGCTTGTTTGCAGTGCTAATGACTAGGTTGGATGGGAGTCTGCCTTCAAAAACTGGCTTTTGTTCATAAAATATTCACAGTCTTTGCAAATGATGGTTTTGCAATGGAAGTTTGATCCTCTAAATCAAGGGTCTTCAAACTTGGCAAGTTTAAGACTTCTGGACTTGTAATGCAATTTTTAATAATAATCAGGATTATGCCAGTGACCAAAAACATAAAAAAATGAAATATACTGCCCAAATGTTTTTTTGATATGGCGGAAGAACTAGATTTAGTAGATGCATGGAGGAAATTGAAACCGGGGTGACTCAATTTACTTTCTACTCCAATCCACACAAATCTTGGTCAAGGTTAGATATGGCATGGGTGAATAATGAGCTATTCAAGAACATACAAAATATAGAGATATTAACTAATACTTGGGCAGACCACAACCCATTGCAGATAATCTGGAAAGATCAAATTCATAAGAAAGGTAGGTGGACTCTTAACACACAACTGTTGAAAGAAAAAGGTTATATTCAAAAAATTAGGGAAGAATTAGATGTATTTTTTAAATTTAATAAAAAAACAAGATACCTCATTGCAAACTCTCTGGGACACAATGAAGGCGTATTTAAGGGGAATATCTATAGCCTATACGGCCAACAGAAATAAGGAAAAATGGAAGAAACAAAATTTGTTAACAAAAAGAATAAAGGATTTAGAAGATAGATTAATGAAAGCCCCAGGGGATGACCAAATTAGAAACGATTTGATATTACTTAAACATGAATTGAATATGTTAGACCAGGAAGATTTAGTTAAGACAATGGTATACACAAAACAAAACCATTTTGAACATGCAAACAAACCTGGTAGATGGTTAGCATATAAATTGAAAAAAAAAACAAAAAAGAACTATATACCAATTGAATGATAAAAACGGAATGATAAAGACAATCTGGTTCAGGTTTTTTTTTTCCAATCTTTCTGCAATTATGGACATAAATATTTTATAGTCAACATTTAAAAGGGATATGGGCCTATAATTTTGAATTAATTGATGGTCCGAATCTTCTTTTGGGATCAATGTTATGTATGTCTCTCCCCATGACTTGGGTAACTTCACTTGTCAGTACCTCATTGTAGAGTTCTAACAATTGGATTTCTAATTTTTCTTGGAGCGTTTTATACAGTTCCCCTGGGAGACTACCTGCTGCTGGTGTCTTATTGTTTTTCAGTTTCAGGATTGCTTCTTGGAGTTCTTTTAGTGTTATTTCCCTGTTTATCTCTTCTTTATTCTCTTCCGGGATTGCGGGTAGCCCTTCCCTTCTAAATAATGTTGGATATTTTCCTCTGGTACGTCTTCCCTACTATATAGTTCCTCAAAGAAACTTTTAACAATATGTTTTTTCTTTTGAGTTTGATGTTGTAACGTACCATCAGCATCCTTCAATTGTTGGATTGATCTTTTTCCCTTTTCTTAAGTCTGTAGGCTAGCCACCTTCCCGGCTTGTTCGCATGTTCAAAATCATTCTGTTTTATCATTTTCATGTCCTGTAACCATTCATCTTGTGCTAACATATTCAATTTGTGTCTAAGCATTATCCTTTCCATATTTGCTGTCTTATTATGTGGCGTTTTTTCTAATGTTTTTTCTAACTCCTTAAGGGTATCTAGTAGTTCTCCTTTTATTTCCTTGTGTCTACGTGTATTATATGAAATTGCTACGCCCCTGATGTATGCTTTAGTCGTGTCCCACAGGTTTGGAATTGATGTTTGTTGTTTTTTGTTTTCCTTCAGAAAGAACTCCAGGGTATGTAAATGTTACTTGTTATCCCGGTCAGCCAAAAACTTTCACTTCTTAGCTTCCTCCTGCTCATTCTTATCCGGATGAAAGCTTCTTTGTGGCGGCCATTGTTGACCGCCGCTCCACCGCTTTTGGAAAAGGGAGTTAAGCCAGCTGAGGAGGGGGGTTGCTATTCCCCCGGACACCTGCCAGATCTCCCCTGTCTTCAGTTACCTCTACGGGGTAACTATAGCCCCCAAATCCGGCTGGATTGGGGGCACTCCAGCCGCGAGCGCAGCAGAAACCGCGCACGATCGCGGATTCCTGCCGCCGCCGAAGCCTTACAAACCGGAAGTTTTATTAAAGATACATCGCTCCCAAAGAAGACTTGGAAAAAGCGGCGAACGAAAGTAAAAAGGGAAAGTTTGTTTTTTCTCACTCTCCTTCCTTACGGTGATAGCAGATGAATGAGAAATCGGAAAAACCCGTTTTTGGCATCAGCAGGTAATTAAATTGGAAAACCAAAGCCAAGGGGATAAAGATTTCTGAACATTGGAAAAAAAAACTTTTTTTTGCTATAAGTGGGAAGGGAGAGGAAAAGAATTAATATTAAGACTTTGCTGGAGGAGGCTGCTTGGAATTTATAAGACTAGAGCTAAATTGTGACAAAACTTCTAAAAGATATATTTTAATTGGAACTTTGCAACTGAACTGTAACCCCAGGAAGAGAAAGTATAAAAAGAAGAAAGTGCTAAATGAAACAGTCTGTGTGTATTTGGATTGCTTGGTGACTTTGGGACTTTTGGAAATTATTATTTGAAAGACTAAAAACATTTGGGTTGTTTAAAAATTTTTTTACAATGGCATTACTTGTTGATGAACTGAAAATGGAATTTAAAAAGCTAAAAGAAGAGGAACAAGAAGGAAAGGGCTCTTCTGGATCTGTTTTCCATTTCTTAGAAATGGCGATTTCTACCTACCAGAAACTATAAGAACAAGAAGATTGGGATGAAGAAGAAGCCATCTTTAATGAACAAGTAACTCTAGCTGGGGAAGAAAAGGGAAAGAGGGGAAAGAGAATGGAGAATTTAAGACTTAAAAAAACAACCAAAAAAGGGAAAAATAAGGTGAAAAATCGATACAATGTCAGAAAGCAACAGAAAAGAGGAATACAGAAGAGGGTGGAGATTAAGAGGGTGGAAATCAAGAGACGGGGTAAAAAGGCTAGATTGGAGAAGAAAGGAAGGGAAAAAGGGAAGAGAAGTTACAAAGGTTTGAAACAAGATGTAAAGAAACAGGATTTATTCAGAGATAATGGGTAAAAAATATAATTAAAAAAAGATTCTGCAAAAGTACATAAGACTATTGTATTTGTATTTGAAATAATGTTAGAAAATTGGAATATTATATGATTATAAAATGGGATAAAATATTAAAAGGAATGTAAAATGCTTAAGACTTAACGATAGAGTTTAATTTGCTATGGATTATTGTTTTAATTATATTATAAACTTATTCTTTTTTATTGTAAAATATAGTACGTAGCTTTAGAATGTACTAAGCAGAATCAGAATGAAAATTATATATTATTTTAAGTGTTAAACTTAGGGGAAAGATAGAAAGGCGTCATACTTCAATCAGTGATTACAGGAGAAATTTTGTATTAATGAGAAAAGATAATAGATAATTGAAACAGAACAGACAAAAGATATAAACATAATGATTTAAATTGAGATGAAATAAATAAAACAATTAAGAGAGTGAAAAGAGGGGAGAAGCTATATAGAAAATGTAGAATGGTAAATAAGATATGAAATGGTATATAAAGTGAGTATGAATTCGAATTTATGTCTGTACAAAAAGATGTAACCTTCTGGATCTGTTTAAGCCGCTTTCTAAAAAGTTTTATGTTTTTATGTTTTGTGTTTTGTATGTTGTTTATTGAAAATTAATAAAATTTTTATAAAAAAAAGAACTCCAATTCTTTTCCCATCATTTTAACACATTCTTTTTCTTTTAGGATCTCCTTGTTTAGCATCCATCTTCTGGTTTTTTTTTCAATCCTTTCCAAATTATTTTAATGGGATTATGGTCCGCCCATGTGTTAGATTCAATTTCTATTTCTTTTATATTCCGTTCCATTTCCCCATAACATATCCAATCTTAACCATGATGTATGTGGTGCTGAATAGTAAGTATACTGTTTTTTGTCTGGATTTCTTCCTCTCCATATATCTTTTAATCCTAATTCTTCTGCCAATTGATAAAATACTTTTGGTAATGTTTTCCTTTTCCTTTTTTTCCCTAGATTTTCGTTATTGTGGTCTTTTCCTAAATTTGCTATTGCATTGAAATCACCTAGCAGGCATATGTTCTCATATTCCTTTTCTACTAATTTTCTGTATAGTTTGGTATAAAATTTTTCTTGTTTCTCATTCGGCGCATATATCACTGTCTATAACATTTTCTTATAATTTATATAAACTTCTGACATCAAAATCCTACCCTCCTCGTCTGCATATACCTGTTTTGCTTGTAAATGTTTCCTAATATATGTTGCTATCCCCCTCTTTTTTGTTGGGCAAGAGATACGTATAAGTCTCCTAACTTTGGTGCTTCTAACAGTTTACTTTGAAGTTTCTGGATATGTGTTTCTTGAAGGCATATAATATCTAAGTTCAATTTCTGTAGTTTAGTTATCATTTTTTCCCTCTTAATTTGTGAATTTAAACCGTTGATGTTAATGGAAATCAATTTGATTTCTTCCGCCATCTTACTCTGTAGTTGTTTCTTGTTGAAGCTTATTTACTCTTGTTTGGTGTCTCGTTCTTATGCCTTCTCTTTCCACTTCTTCCTGCTCTCTTTCCTCTTGTTCTGTTTCTCTTTCCTCCACCTGATCTTCTTCTTGGCTCCTGCTTTCCACTTCCTCTTTGCTGTTCTGGTCTTCTGATACCACATATAGTTCAGAGAATTCCCTTGTTTTTTCTATACTGTCTATTTTAAATTTTTTATCCTGCCATGATATTAACATTCCCTCTGGGATGAGCCATTTGAACAGGATGTTTTTCTTATTCAGTTGGGTGGCCAGGAATCTGTATTTCTTTCTATGTTCCCTTATTCTTCTTGGAATTTGTTTCAACGTTACAATTTCTGTTCCCTTAAATATCAGCGGTTCGTCTCTTGTCACTTTGTATATCTCATCTCTCAGTTGTTTCTTTGAGAATCATATATGAACCTCTCTTGGAAGTCTAAAACGTCTTGTATAGTTGGTATATATTCTATATACCTTGTCGATTTCCCTTCGAACCTCTTGGCCCTCTTTTTGTAACGCTTCTGCTATGAGATCTGCCATTAATTTGGGCAAGTCCTCCCCCTTCTGTTACATTCTGAAATCTGAGGAAGAAATCAGCCTTTCTCCTGAGAGCCGTTCGGATCATCCAGAGAGTGGGAGGTGCTTCAGTCTACGTCGTTGATGGCTGAGCTCAATCACTGAGGAACGCTCCGCCCTCCACGCGGCTCTCTTGCGTTCCCCAGTTTGCGCTCAGCCGTCGTCAAGTTAGGCTGTGCATTTCTCACTCCTTGGCCGATCCAAGACTTGCTCTCAGGTTTGGATATATTTACAAGAAAAACAATTTATTTTCCTTAGCCTTCTGGCGCAGGACTGGGGATTTAAGGGGAGTGCGTTTCTTTCGCCCCCAGGGGGGTTGTAGAACGGGCGGCTTTCGCGCTTCGGCGCTAATCCCCCCCCCAATTCGATCTCTTGCCTGCCGTTTCTCTCGCCGCGCTTGCAGCGGCTTTACTGATCGCGCTGATATAGCGCTGCTGGTATTCCCCCCCACCGCAAACGCCGCTCGCCCTAAGAAGGGGCGAAAACTTACTGCCTGGCTTCCTCGGCCTCTTTTAGGGCCGGAGAAGTAACCTTCGTTGCCCTGAGCAGCCCGGGACTTTAGAAACGTGGGCGATCGCCTCTAGGGCGCCTCCACGTGGCGGGCGCCATCTTGATTGAGGCCTCATAGCGCTGCGAAGTAACCGGCCCTAGCACAGGCCTCTCAGCCTGTAGGGCCTTTGGTAATTGGTACCCTTTATTAACTGTTGGCTTCCCGCAGCAGGCTCAGGGCAAGTGATAGCAGCCTATCCCTCCCGGTTGTTGCCTGGGAGCTCCAGCTGCCAGAGGCCTCTTACCAGCCTCAGGCGTTTAATTCGGAAAATTGGCAATTTTTCATTACTAGAGTAATAATAATAATATTAATACTTACAATAATAATAATAATTAGAATAATATTAATAATAACAATATATTAATAATAATAATCATAATAATATTAGAACAAGAATATTAACAATAGTTCTAATACTAATAGACATTGGAATATCTGCCTGTATGCAGGTCTAGATATTTCCTCACATATATGTTTATATTTATACTCACATATAGATAGACCTGGGTGAGTTTATTCCTGTAATTTTTCTCTTATTGATATTGAACCTTAGCATTCCAAGTCTCATTGGATTGTTATTCTGCTTGTGCAGATAAGTATTAAGAATTATTTCAACATCTATATTACAGAATTTATACATCTAAATTCCAAAAGGGGGTGTGGGCCAGCTGAAAGGACACCCGACCTTTGTTGTAGGTCGAACCCTTGGCGAGCCAACCGCCTTTAACTGTATTACTGTCCTTTCTTGTACAATGGCAGATGACATTCCCACCAAAGGCCCTTCTTTGAAGGCCAAATCCAAATCCTACCACCTGCGCAAACAGGCTAAGGAAACTCCTAAGGAAACTCCTAAGGAAACACCTAAAGAGACTTCTAAGGCTTCTCAGAGAGACGCCCTACGACGTCATAGGGCTCTCGAGAGGGAATTTGACAGGCGGTCCAGAGAGGCACAACCGGTACTTCCAGCACCCTCCGCTCCTTCTACCTCCAGATCCCCCCCCCTCCTCCAGATTGTTTTTCCGTCTCCAGGCGCAGCCCTTCCCAGGGACACCAGGTTCCCGGCCCATCAACCAGACGGCCTCCTGAAGCTACATTCACGCCCACGGCCGCTGGTCTTCGCCAGGAGGAGGCCCCCACATCTGAGATCCCTGCGCACATACAGGCATTGATGGAACGGGCCATTCGCCAGGGGATAGCAGAGGGCCTTCAACAGATGTCCAGGTCTACTCCCCCCTCACTGGCACCCGAACACGACCCACCATCAGTGAGGTCCTCGCCTAGATCGGACCCTACTCGTGGTCAGGTACCTTCTCAAGGGGGCAGTCCTCTCCCAGAAAGGGACCCGGAGGAGGATATAGAGTATCTAGATCAATTTGGGGGGGAAGAGGAAATGGAATGGGGGTCTATGCAACAAGAGGAGCCCCTATCGGAGGTAGATCCTATGGAGGGGGACATGTCCGAGGATGAGGGTCTCACCCCGGACCAACCCACTGTTGCGGGCCTGTTCAAGCCCCACATGTTTAAATCCCTGTTATTTAAAGCCAGGAACATCTCTGGCCTGTCTGTGCAAACCTCCTCAGCTCTCCCCTCCCCGGCAGAAGGTCAGGAGGACGCCATCTTTAGTCAACCTGTGGTGGAGGCGGAGGTAATCCCGGCTCCACCCCTATTTCATGACCTGGTCTCAAATCAACTGAATTCTACTAGGGCCCCTCCCGCCCCATCCAGCCTGGACAGGAGGTTCTTTAACCTCGAGTCGAGTTTCTGTGACTTACTCAACACCCCCGAGGTGAATGAGCCCATTGTTGGGTTGGCCTCCTCGTCCTCCCCCAGTGACCCCCTAGAGGCTCTGAAACCCGAGGACAAGAGGTCCGAGCTCGCCTTACGTAGAGCTCATCAAGCGGACTCCTGGGCCATTAGATCAGCCACTGCGGCTTTTTTCTTCACCAGATCTTCGATCCGGTGGCTTCGGCAACTGAAGCAACATGTTCCCCCCTCCAACACAAGGGCTCACCAAGACATAGCGAAACTGACGGCCGCGGCGGAATTCTCCGCTGACGCCACCTTCCATGCGGTCAAGTTCTCTGCCCGGGCAATAACGTCCCATGTCACTGCTCGCCGCCTGCTATGGCTTAAACACTGGCAGGCGGACGTTAAAAACAAAGTTAAGCTGGCTACTGCCCCCATAAAAGGGGACAAACTATTTGGCACGGCTCTGGACCCCTTGCTATCTGAAACCCGGAGCAAGAGAAAATTTCTCCCTCCTCTGTTTCGGAGGTCAGAGTCTAGAGCCCCCCAGCCATTTCGGAGAGGCTCCTCCCGCCCTTTCTACCAGTCTCCCTTCCCGCCAAGGTACTCGAGACCCCCCTCCTCCCGACCGTTCCAGCCCCAGGATCGAACCGATCCGGCCGATAGGAACAGGAGGGGCAGCGGCTACAGGCGCCCCTTCAGGGGTTCAGGAGGGAGGCCCTTCCGGCGTAGATAGATCCCGTCCCTCCCCTCCCATCGGCGGACGCCTCAGGCACTTTGCCGACCGATGGGACTCTTCCACCTCTGATACCTGGGTCCGTGATACCATCAGACTCGGCCTCACGCTCGAATTCAAGAGCGCCCCCCCTGACTTCTTTCTGGCGTCCCCCCCCTCAAGGGACCCCATCAAACGCAACCTAATGGATTCAGCAATCCATCATCTCCTCCACATACAGGCCATTCAACCCGTCCCACCCTCCCAGCAGGGGCAGGGGTTCTACTCCCACCTTTTCGTAGTTCCCAAATCCTCCGGAGGATGGAGGGCCATCTTGGACCTTAAACGCCTTAACCGTTATCTGGTCTATCACAGGTTCAAGATGCACACCCTGCAGTCCATCCTCCTCAGCATCCGGCAGGGGGACTGGCTATCCTCCATAGACCTCTCCGAGGCCTACCTCCACATTCCAATCCGACCCTCCCATTTCAAATTCCTCAGGTTCTGCTACAACCACCGCCACTTCCAATATGTCGCCCTTCCCTTTGGGTTGGCCTCTGCCCCGAGGACCTTCACTAAGGTCCTCGCGGCCCTGGCGGCCCATCTCAGGAATCTCCCGGTCCGCCTCCATTGCTACCTGGATGACATCCTCATCCTCTCTCCCTCCAGACCCCAAGCAGAGAGGGACATCAGGGTTACTATCTCGGCCCTCCAAGACCATGGTTTCCTAGTTAATTGGCAAAAGAGCCGACTATCCCCATCTACTAGTATCTCCCACTTGGGGGCTGTCATTGACTCAGTGCAGGGTAAGGTGTTCCTCTCCCCCGAGAGATTCCTTAGTATCCAGGAAGCCGTCAAGCATATCAGACGATCCAGGAAGGTTACAATTTTAGAATTGTCCAAATTACTGGGTAAAATGGTTTCTTGTATCTCCATTGTTCCATGGGCATTGTTCCACGCTAGACCCCTACAATGGTTCCTGCTCCCGTTCCAGCGGACCGGCAGAAGCAACTCAAAGGCCACAGTCAAGGTACCTCCAAGAGTCCTTACATCTCTCCTCTGGTGGACCAGTCCCACCATCAACAAGGGTCACTTCATCAAGGAGCCCCACCGCCTCACCCTCACCACAGATGCCAGCCTGTCCGGATGGGGCGCTCACATCCTCTCGCTCTCAACTCAGGGCACATGGTCTCAGAACGGGGGTGCAGTATAAACTGGCTGGAGCTCCACGCCATCTTCCTGGCCCTGCGCAGTTTCCTCCCCCAAGTACGCGGGCGGCATGTCCTCATACTCACGGACAACGTCACCGCCAAGGCTCACGTCAACCGTCAGGGGGGCACACAGTCCATCCGTTTGATGAAGGAGGCCGAACGCCTCTGCCGTTGGGCAGAGCGCAATCTCCTCTCCCTCAGAGCCGAGCACATCTCAGGGGACTCAAACACCCAAGCGGATTGGCTAAGCAGGACCACGGTGGACCAGTCCGAATGGCGCATCCACCCGTCACTATTCAGGGAGGCGACCAGAATGTTCGGTCTCCCGTTAGTAGACCTCTTCGCCTCCCCACTCAACACGCAACTCCCCAGGTTTTTCTCCAGGTACCCCTCCCACGGGGCCAAGAATCACGACGCCCTCCATTGCCCCTGGCCCACAGGGCTCCTCTATGCCTTCCCGCCTCTAGCCCTGGTTCCCAGAGTTCTCCAGAAGCTCATCTCCGAGAGGGCAGAGCTGATTCTAGTGGCACCCTTCTGGCCCAGGCGCCCCTGGTTTGCGGACCTCCGCAACTTATCGGTGGCCCCTCCCTGGAGAATCCCCCCGACCAGGATATCCCTCTCCCAGGGGCCCCTCCAACACCCAGACCCTCAGTGGCTCCAGTTAGCCGTTTGGAGGTTGAGCGGGAACGCTTAAGGAAAGAACGGTTTTCTGACCAAGTGATTGAGACCATTTTAGCCGCCAGGCGGCCTTCAACAACCCGCATATACAATGCCACTTGGAAGGGATTCTGCAAGTGGTGTCATAGTCTCCAGATCAACCCGCTGTCACCTTCCATAGCTCAGGTCTTGGAGTTCCTCCAAGAGGGCCTGAGGAAAGGGCTTTCCCCTAACACCCTGAGGCGTCAGGTCGCAGCGCTATCCACAGTCATTGACTGTGATAACCTGGGTTCCCTTTCCCACCACCCCCGTATTCGGGCATTCCTCAGGGGGGCCACTAACCTGTGTCCCCCAACCATACACCGATACCCTACCTGGGACCTTAACAAGGTCCTGGTGTCTCTGACTAAGCAACCCTTTGAGCCTCTCAGGGAAGCCTCTCTCCAATTCCTAACATTTAAAGTGGTATTCCTGGTAGCTATTACTTCGGCCCGCCGCATATCGGAGTTAGCAGCCTTGTCCGTAAGGAAGGACCTTTGCATATTCCATGCCGATAGGGTGGTCCTCCGACCGGACCCTACCTTCCTGCCCAAGGTTAACTCGACCTTTCACAGGGCTCAGGAACTCATACTCCCGAACTTCTGTCCCAATCCCTCGCGGGAAAGGGAGAAGCTTTGGCACTCACTGGACGTAAGATGGGCCCTACGCATTTACATTAAGCGTACCCAACCCTTCCGGAGGTCAGAATCTCTCTTCCTTTCCTTCCAGCCCAAATCCTTAGGCCACAAAGTGTCCCCGTCAACCATCGGCCGCTGGATTAGGGCTACCATTTCCAAGGCTTATTTGTCCCAGGCACTGCCGGTACCCAGGGGGATCACAGCACACTCCACCAGAAGTGCAGCCACCTCGGCGGCTTGGGCCACCCAGGCTCCAATTTCTGATATTTGTCGGGCAGCCACTTGGGCATCCCCCTCTCCTTTCATTAGACACTATAAGATTGACACCTTTGCCTCGGCGGAGGCTTCGTTTGGTAGGCGAGTCCTCCAGCGAGTCTTCAGGGAACCTCGGAGATTGCAGGACCAGACGGGGTCCCTCCCGTAGGACAGCCAAGCTTTGGTATGTCCCACTCTGGATGATCCGAACGGCTCTCAGGAGAATGGGCGTTGGTTCTTACCTGACACGCCATTTCTCTGGAGCCGTGAGGATCATCCAGCCCCACCCTTTAATTTACCGTCTGGTGGGGCCTTGTTTCGGCCAATGACCTCTTTAGCATAGGAAGAGCAGAGCAACGTCCTTCTCTTCACCTTCGTCTTCACGCAAACTGGGGAACGCAAGAGAGCCACGTGATGGAGGGCGGAGCGTTCCTCAGTGATTGAGCTCAGCCATCAACGACGTAGACTGAAGCACCTCCCACTCTCTGGATGATCCTCACGGCTCCAGAGAAATGGCGTGTCAGGTAAGAACCAACGCCCATTTCCATCTCCAAATATGCAATTGCCTCTTCTAATTTCTTGTTCTCTCCCATTAATTTCTGTTCTATTGATTCTACTTTCTTATCTGTTTGTTCGACCTTTGCCTCCATTCCTTTCATTTTATGTTCTGTCTTTACTACTGTTTGTTGGATTGTACTTATCTTCTCGTTTCCATATTTTACCTTTCATTTCCCCCATTTCAGTTTTAAAGTCTGCGTGGTTTCTCACCATGGTTTCTTGTATTGTTGTTAATGCCATTTGAATTGTTTGCATATTTGATACCTGACTTGCCTTCTCAGGATTCAGCATGTCCTCTATGGAACATTGTCCTGCTGGTGATGTTATCATTGATGTTAGGTTGGATGTTGTTTTCTTCCCAATCTTAGCGGTAGTTGTCGTGGTGGACATCTTAGGCTTCCCAAATCTACTTATTTTCTTAAGAAAGTCTTTCAATATTATCATCCATTGTATCAACTTTTTCTATATATATATTTTCGTAGATTTTCATGGGTACAGGTATGTAGGTCTAGGTGTGTTCGGGTCTTTTCCTATGTAAGATTAAGAGTATCTTGGTGACTTTTCGGCGAGGTCCCACTCTCCATCCTCAGGCTGGTGCTTTCGGCTTCGTGCCAGCGCAAGCAGTGTGTAATCGGAGCTGCTGTCTCTTTAGAAATACTGGTGGTGGGGGCTGGTGTGCTGGGCTGGTTGGCTGCACTGCTGCCTCTTGATTGGTTGATGGAGTTGATGTTGGTATAATGGGCTGTGTGATGGCCTTGTGAGTTTTGTTGTGGAGATATCCTGGATTAGCCTCCTGTGTAGTAACGGCTTGGGTAATGGGTCATCACACAACCCATTACCCAAGCCGTTACTACACAGGAGGCTAATAGAAAAGAGATCAAAACACAAACGACCCAGGAAATTACAACGCAGGACCCAGGATACCACAACAAAAGAACTCGCAAGCCCATCACACAACCCATTACCCAAGCCATTAAAACACGAGAGGCTAATGGAAAAAAGATCACTACAAAACAAACGACCCAGGAGATTACAGCACAAGATCCATGATATCTCCACAACAAAACTACAGACGAACACAATACAGAAGCCTGATGATGGCAGATGAGATTCTGCCGAAACGTTGCTACAACTTTAAAAGCACAACTACAATGACGTGGGAAAATACCCGAACAAAGCTGAATACCATACATGTAAGTACCCGCGAAAACTTAAGAAAACATGTATGTATGTATGTATGTATACAACAATGTAAAACTAAGTATCATTATTGTTTATAATCTATGATAGTCTGTAACCCTCTTAATTTTCTAATCTTATTTAATCCTTTTAATAAATTAATTAAGTATAGTTCTAAATACACTGCTCAAAAAAATAAAGGGAACATTTAAACAACACAATGTAACTCCAAGTCAGTCACACTTCTGTGAAATCGAACTGTCCACTTAGGTAGCGACACTGATTGACAATCAATGTCACATGCTGTTGTGCAAATGGAATAGACAACAGGTAGAAAGCATAGGCAGTTAGCAAGACATCCCCAATAAAGCAGTGGTTCTGCAGGTGGTGACCACAGACCACTTCTCAGTTGCTATGCTTTCTGGCTGATGGTTTGGTCACTTTTGAATGCTGGCGGTGCTTTCACCCTAGTGGTAGCATGAGACAGAGTCTACAACCCACACAAGTGGCTCAGGTAGTGCAGCTCATCCAGAATGGCACATCAATGCGAGTTGTGACAAGGTTTGCTGTGTCTGTCAGCGTAGTGTCCAGAGCATGGAGGCGCTACCAGGAGACAGGCCAGTACATCAGGAGACGTGGAGGAGGCCGTAGGAGGGCAACAACCCAGCATCAGGACCGCTACCTCCACCTTTGTGCAAGGAGGGACAGGAGGAGCACTGCAAAATGACCTCCAGCGGGCCACAAATGTGCATGTGGCTGCTCAAACGGTCAGAAACAGACTCCATGAGGGTGGTATGAGAGCCCGACACCGTGCAGGACATTTGGCATTTGCCAGAGAACACCAAGATTGGCAAATTCGCCACTGGCGCCCTGTACTCTTCACAGATGAAAGCAGGTTCACACTGAGCACGTGGCAGACGTGACAGGGTCTGGAGACGCCGTGGAGAATGTTCTGCTGGCTGCAACATCCTCCAGCATGACCGGTTTGGCAGTGGGTCAGTAATGGTGTGGGGTGGCATTTCTTTAGGCGGCCACACAGCCCTCCATGTGCTCGCCAGAGGTAGCCTGACTGCCATTAGGTACCGAGATGAGATCCTCAGACCCCTTGTGAGACCATATGCTGGTACGGTTGGCCCTGGGTTCCTCCTAATGCAAGATAATGCTGGACCTCATGTGGCTGGAGTGTGTCGAGTTCCTGCAAGACAAAGGCATTGATGCTATGGACTGGCCTGCCCGTTCCCCAGACCTGAATCCAATTGAGCACATCTGGGACATCATGTCTCGCTCCATGCACCAATGCCACATTGCACCACAGACTGTTCAGGAGTTGGGGGATGCTTTAGTCCAGGTGTGGGAGGAGATCCCTCAGGAGACCATCCGCCACCTCATCAGGAGCATGCCCAGGCGTTGTAGGGAGGTCATACAGGTACGTGGAGGCCACACACACTACTGAGCCTCATTTTGACTTGTTTTAAGGACATTACATCAAAGTTGTGTTTTTTTCTACTTTAATTTTGAGTGTAACTCCAAATCCAGACCTCCATGGGTTGCTAAATTTGATTTCCATTGATAATTTTTGTGTGATTTTGTTGTCAGCACATTCAACTATGTAATGAACAAAGTATTTAATAAGAATATTTCATTCATTCAGATCTAGGATGTCTTATTTTTGTGTTCCCTTTATTTTTTTGAGCAGTGTATAATAGCTTATATAGTAAACATATATAATTCAATAAATATAGTTAAATATGTGTTTGATTGTTTTCTTATATACGATATCTTATAACTTTCTTATCGTTCAATTAAGTCTGTGAATCTATAGCCATTAATTAGTTGTACATCAATTGATTAATTAGCTGTTATCCAAGGTATCAAATTGTGGAAAGATATAAAGAAAATATAGGTTATAACAGTTATAAAGAGTGTAGCAATCTATGAAATAGGATATATAAATTTATTCTACTTGCAAGCAATCAGTATAATATATTAATCAGTTTAATATATTGCTTTAGTTTTTCTTTCAATATACACTTTTGAATTTAATACTTAGAAATTATTCAGCTTTCTTCTTCTTCTTTTCCCTTCTGCACACCGTCACATTACTTTCCTCATTTCCTGTTTCCTCAGTCCCCTTTTAACTACTTAATCACTTTCACTCTCAAATTGCACAGTCACAGCTTTCTACCAAAATGGTTCCACTCTCCATTCAACTACAGTTCTCCATTAAAGTTCCAATTGTTCTCTCTAATGTCTCTTTTCTGCTCTACCAGTAATCAATCCAAATCATAGAAATTTTGAGTTTTTATTCAGAGTCTCGATCTTTTCTTCTACGGTACTCTGTCTCAGCTGTTAAACTGTTGTTTCCTCCTCTCCCTTTCGCTCCGCTATCCCCCGCCAATTAGCCGCTGTATTCACTCTCTCCAGAGGTTCCCTTGGTCAAAGTCTTTCAAAGGGCTCTCTCACCTCTCAAAAACTGTCCCAGTCTGCCGTTCTCCTTCTGATGTCTTGCATTGATCCACTTTCCTGCTTCCCGATTCGCATCTGGCTGTCACAGCTTCGGACCCACCATAGATGCCGAGTTTCTTTCGCGCCGGATTCATGGAAGCTGGCTGGGAATGTCACAAATGGCAGTCGGGGCCACAGGACACCACAACGAATTTTAACGTGCCCGCATTTTAATCACATGACTGGGGAACACTGTAAACGGTCACAAGTGTGAGGACCGGTCATTAAATTGATTTTTTCCAGTGCTGTTGTAAGCTTGAACGGTCACTCAATGAGGGGTTGTAAGTTGAGGACTACCTATAAAGCCTTGGGTCATTAGAAGGTCATCAGAGTCATCCCAGAATTGGATGTTACGGGTAGTCCGCAACTTACAACCATTTGGTCAACCACCGTTTCAAGTTACGATGGCGCTGGAAAATGGGACTTAACTGGTCCTTGCGCGTGACCGGTGGTCAGGGGATCGCGACTTTCCCAGCCTGGGTCCGACAAGCCAAGTCAATGGAGGAGATCTGGATTCGCTTAACGACCACGTGACTTGCTTAACGACCATGGCAAAAATAGGTTGTAAAATTAGGCTGAGTCCTGCGTGAGAGCTCATTTAACGACCCGCCTTGCTTTGTAACAGAAGTCCTGCTTCCAATTGTAAGTCGAGGACTGGACCTTGAGTTTGACACCCCTGGTATATAGGATTGGGTTTTTTTTTCTAAGACCTAAACCAGCTCCCCCTCCCAACCCCCTTTCCCATCTCTCCCCAGCTCCAATTCGCAGAGCCCGTCCCTTCCCAGCAGCTCCATCGCCTACAGCCTTCTGAGTGCCAGCTCGGAGCAGGACAACCCCTCCACCAGCGGCTGCAGGTAAGCTGGGATGGGCAGGTGAGGCCTCCCCAGGTGTGCAGAATGCACCTGCAGGTGTGCAACGCATCTCTGGAGAATGGGCGGTGCAGGAACATTTAGCAGTGAGAGAGACCAAAGCTGGGGGGGTGGGATATGAATTTTATCCCCCTGCCTCTGGGTGCTCTTTGCTTCCTCTCCAAGGAAGTAAATAAGAACATGGACTTTACTCCAAGGAAGTAAATAAGAATATTTACAATTATGTGACACTTTTTTTACGATTGGTGGACTTCCACTCCCAGAATTCCTGAGCCAGGGTGGTTTAGCATGGCTAGCTGAGGAATTCTGGCAGTTGAAGTCCAGAGGTCGTAAAGGGGCCATAGGTACCTACCCCTGTTATAGAAGAATATAAAGATAATTGGGGAAAAGATGGGTAATGACATGATAACCATTTGACTGGGATTGTATAAGGGTATCTTCTGCCTTGAGCGGAGGGGTGGGCTACAAGACCTCTAGGGTCCCATCCAACCCTATGTTAAATGACATCACAGCAACATGAAGGAACAGAGCAAAAGGGATACTTAATCTGGGTCGAGATTAATATTTTTGTTTTTATTTTTAGTTTATTTAATAAGTGGATTTGCCACTCATCAAAGTATCAAGGGAGTTTTAGTGCCTTATTCTCAATAATAGCATAGACAATTAAAATAGAAATATTGAAACCGAGAGCATTAACATTAAAAAAATGAACAACAAACTACAGCTAATCCTCGGCTTAGCCGTGGTGTGATGGCCTAGAGGCGGACCTCTCGCCTCACAATCAGGAGGCTGTGAGTTCGATCCTGGGTACAGGCAGATATTTCTCTTTCTCTGGGCACCCTGAGAATATATCTGCTGAACAAAACTGCACTGGCGACAGGAAGGGCATCCGGCCCTTAAAAAACACTGCTAGCTCCATTCTGTTGCCCAGACTCCACCCTGCAAGGGATTATGGGGTCGTTAAAAGATGATGATGATTGTATGACAGAGAAACAACACAGTCTAGTTGGGATGTAGTAGATGACCGCCTCTCGTTCTTTGCCCCCCCTGCAGCAGTGAGCAGTCGGCCCGTGTGAAGACGCAGAAGGAGCTGATGAAAGCCCTCAAAGAGATGAAGATCCGTCTGCCCTCTGAGAAATGCAGCAAGGGGAAGTCGGGCACGCTGGCCACCCTCCAGTATGCCCTCTCCTGCGTGAAGCAGGTCCAAGGTAGGTCTTTTGCCACTGAGGGGGGGCATTGCCAGTGGGGCATTGCCAGTGGGCAGAGACGGCTTGACCGGCTTCTTTATAAAGAATTGGACAGCCTGAACTGCCTTATTATGTTTTCTCATAATATAAAATGTTTAAAAGTCTTAAGTGATTTTCAACCTGGGGTGCTTTTAAGGTGTGGGGACTTCAATTCCCAGAATTCCCCAGCCATAATTCTGGGAGTTGGAAGTCCATACTGTTTAAAGCATGCTGGCTGGGTAATTCTGGGAGTCAAAGTCCAACCGTCCATGTTAAAGCAGGCTGGCTGGAAAATTATAGGAGTTGAAGGCCATCCATTTTAAAGCACCCTGACTAGGGAATTCTGGGAGTTGAAGTCCACCCATCTTAATGCTGGCTAGGGAATTTGGCGAGTTGAAGTCCATGTTGGAGCAGGCTGGCTGGAAAATTATAGGGAGTTGAAAGCCATCCATCTTAAAGCATGCTGACTAGGGAATTCTCGGACTTGAAGGCCATCCATTTTAAAGCAGGCTGGCTGGGCAATTCTGGGAGTTGGAGTCTGTTAGGAATAACATGGTTACCTAACTTAGTTTGGGTAAAATAATATATATAGACTGTTAGGGATAACATTGTTTACCCTAACTGGTTTGGGTAAAAATAATAAATATGAAATCATGGTTTGTCAGATAAAGTGTATGTGACTTTAAGCTAAAGGAATGTAATTAAGGGTGCAGCTGTAAAAGTACTATATAAGCAGCAAGGCACTCTCTGGCTCTTACTGGCTGGCTTATTGAAGACTGCGTTCTTGCTGGATCGGGGAGGAGAAGAAGTGTTGGATTACTTTGAAGATATTTCTCAACGGAGAGAAGATAAGTTTTGGACAGATTTATTATATGTGTACTGACACTGGCTATTCGACACGGACTTTGCAATTAGAGTATCCTCGACAAGACTTGACTGAATTTGGTATATGACTAATGGACTGTTTATAATGACTATGCTATAATTCTTAAATGGAATAAATTATAATTTTGATAGCACAAGCGTATCTGTATTTTTACTGCGTGTTAACGAGAAGGCTTATCTCACACATTTACCTGTCTTCCTATCTGACTTCGCTGCACGTTCTGTTTAGTTTGTTTTCCTTAACACCCGTTGGGGAAACCAGGCTTAACACTGGTTATGGGCCCAGAGAGACTGCAAAGTCAGTTTAACTAGGATAAAAACAGGTTTATGTAAAAAGTGAGATTTTGTGTTGTTACACGTTACAGTAAACAGACAGCTGTGTTTTATCAATTATAGTTTTATATCCATATAGTGAAACATGGCACAAGTCAGTCTACAAAGTTTGTCCCTTATATCCAAGCTGGATGGAACAAACTATGTTTCATGGTCTATGAAATGTAGTCTACTTCTACGAAGAGAAGGTCTGTGGAACATAATTGAAAACCCACCAAACGTAGAAGAATGGGATTCTGAAGATGAGGAAGATAGTAAAAAGATAGAAGAATTTAAACAGAAAAATGAACAAGCACTTTGCATCATAGGACTATCATTAACTGATCAACAACTTGTTCATATACGCGGAGAGCAAACAGCAGTTGGGTGTTGGCAAAAACTGAAGAGGATTTATGTTAGAGATAACGTTGGTGCTCACATAAATCTAACACGGAAGCTTTTCCGCACGTATCTCCAAAAGAATGGTGATATGCTGAGTCATTTGAATACTATGAAAAGCATTTTTCAAGAACTTCATGAGAAGGAGTTAATTTTCTCTGAACTACACCGGGTCTACATACCGTATTTATCGGCGTATAACACGCACAGGCGTATAACACGCATCTTCATTTTAAGAGGGAAATTTCACCCCCACTCCCACCCCGCGCGCGCGCTTCAATCCACAGTGTCCCATTCTGCCTGCCTGCCTGCCTGCCTTAGTTTCTGGTTGTTTGGGAGCAGCTTCGGCTGAGAATAATAACTATTCGCCTCTTTTACTCAGCCGAAGCTGTTCCGATTCAACCATTAACGAAGGCAGGCAGGCAGGCAGAACGGAGCACTGCGGGCGGGCGGGCGGGCGGACGGGGTGGGGGAGAAAGGCGACAGGAAAAGCCCCCCCCCCCCCGCTTCTTTGAAGCAGTTTCTTCCTGTGCTGGTGGAGGAGCGAGAGAGCGACTGAGAGAGCTGACCCAGAGAGAAGGACAGGCTTCGGTTGCTTCCTCCCTCCCCTTCTTTCATTTGTGTCCTTGATCCCCGATCCCAGCAGCATTCACCGAAGGCTTCTTAACATTATATCGGCGTATAACACGCATACATCATTTGCCCCCTATTTTCAGGGGGAAAAAAGTGCGTGTTATACGCCGATAAATACGGTAATTCTATCTTCATTAGACGAAAGTTTTGATGACTACGTAACTTCCCTTGAAATATTGCCTAAAGAAAGCCTAACTTTAACTGATATCACTGGCAGATTGATTGAAGAGGCCAGAAGAAGGCTTGAAAGAGATCAGTTAAGGAGGGAGCAACCTCAAAAGGAAAATAATGAATCTCCTACTGCATTCGCAATTAAAAAGTGTTTTAATTGTGGAGGGAGAGGACATTTTGCAAGATTTTGTAAAAAACCAAAACGCCAGAATGCAAGCCAGAATGCTGTAAGCCATCAAAGAAGAAATAAGAATTATGAGTTAGCAATGTATAGTAATGAAGTTGTAAAAAATAATTTATGGGTGGTTGACAGTGGTGCGTCCCACTGTATTACAAATGATAACAAAAAATTTGTAAAAATGTCCATGAGTTCAAAACATATCTCATTGGCAAACGAATGGAAACTGAAGGCAAAAGGTGAAGGTATAGCTCATTGTTCTTTTATAAATGAGAACATAAAAATGTTGTATGTACCTCAACTTAAATTTAATTTGCTTTCAGTTAGAATGTTGGTTAAATTAGGATACATAGTTACCTTTAGGGGAGATACTTGTTTAATTGAAAAAGAAGGTAAGAAAATTACTGCATCTTTAAGAGGTGGCTTATATGTGCTAAATGATAATGGTTTAGAGTTGGCTAACACAGTTTATGATAATAAGAAACCTCATGATGAATGTATTCACTTGTTACACCGACGGCTAGGTCATTTAAATTTTAAAATGATTAAGAGAACTGTTCAACTATCTAAAGGAATAAGTTTGAAACCTTGTAATAAGTATTTGCAATGTTCTGCTTGTAATCAAAACAAAAGCAAAGTTATACCGGCAAATAGAGTTGATGGATTTACTACCAAAGAGCCTTTAGAGGTAGTATTTGCCGATATAATAGGTCCTAAAAAGCCAAGTGTAGGTGGTGCTAGATACATATTAAGCATAATGGACCACTATTCTAGGTATGGTTTCTGTTTTTTAATGAAGAGAAAAACTGAAACGTATACAAATTTCTTTAATTGGTTAAAATTTGCAGAGAGGAAAACTAAAAAGAAATTAGTAACTCTTATAACAGATAATGGTGCGGAATTTACAAATAATAAATTCCAGAGTAGACTTAGAATGGCAGGTATTCAACATAAAAAGTCTGCACCATATAGGCCTCAACATAATGCCTTTATAGAGAGAAGAGGCCAAACACTGCAATCAATGGGAAGAACAATGTTATCTGATTCTGGATTACCTGACAATTTGTGGGGAGAAGCTATAATGTGTGGTAATCACATATTAAACAATGTTGTTAATTCAACAACAGGTGAATTACCATTCACACTGTGGCATGGTAGGAAACCTGATTTGAGTTATATTCACACATTTGGTGCACCAGCATGGGTGCATATCCCTACACAACTCAGGCACAAAGGACAACATAGAGCAAAAAGATTAATTTTTGTTGGATATCAAGCAAACCATAGATCTTATAGATTCTGGGAACCAGGTACATCTAGAGCAGGGGTCCCCAACCGCCGGTCCGCGGACCGGTACCGGGCCGCGGAACAACCCTTACCGGGCCGCTGGTTGCTGGGCGCCGCCATCTTTTTTTTTGGTAAAAAAGCGCTTCCGGGTAGAAAGCTCACCGGAAGCGCTGTTTCGTCATAAAAAGATGGCGGCGCCCAGTTGACGCCGGTACCGGGCCGCGGCGCCCAGCTGATGTCGGAACCGGGCCGCGGCGTCGAAAAGGTTGGGGATCCCTGATCTAGAGTATACTGCAGTGCTAGTGCACAATTCCTAGAACATATAGGATGGAATAGAATAGAGCAAGATACAGATAATGATGTTATTATAGAACCCTATAAGAGGCAGAAGGAAAAGACTAGTTATAAGAAAAGTCCAATTAAAGAAGAAATCCATGAAGAGCAAATAGAATCAGATCAAGAGGAAATAATTGATCAAGAAGAGATAGATAGTCAAGAACAGGAAATAAAGGAAAGTCCACCTGTAAGTCCTGTTATACCTAGACGCACAACGCGTATAACCAAACCACCTGAAAGATATCAGGCAAGTATTATTTGCCAAGTAAATAAAGTTCCTACTAGCATAGATGAACTTAAGATGTATCCTGCTAAGGATCAGGAGAATTGGCAAAAGGCAATGGAAAAAGTTAAATTCATTAAAGGAAATGAAGGTTTATGAAGAAACAAAATTACCTCCAGGAGAAAAATCCATTGGGTGCAAATGGATATTTAAAGTAAAGACTGGAAATAATGGGAAAGTAACTTATAAAGCTAGGTTAGTAGCACAAGGATTTAACCAAAAATGTATTTGATTATGATGAGGTATTTGCACCAAATCTTAAGGCTACAACTTTAAGAGCAGCTCTAGTATGGGCAGCTAAGAATAATTATATAGTTAACCATTTAGACGTAGAAACTGCATATCTGCATGCACCATTGCAGCATACAATATATTTGAAAAAACCAGTTGGTATAAATGATAATAAAGTAAATAGCAATGATTGTTGGAAACTCAAGAAGAGTTTATATGGATTGAAACAATCTGGCTATGAATGGAACCAATATATTGTGAAAGAATTAAACAATATAGGGTTTAAATCTGGTTTAGCAGATCCATGTATGTTTAAAAGAGAAAATAATGGAACTGTGTCATTATTGTTATTATTTACAGATGATATTGCTTTGATTACTAAGACCAATAATGAAGCTACTGAGATTATTTCATTATTAGCCAAAAAGATAAAATTAAAGCATTTAGGTGAAATTAAAAAGTATCTAGGATTGACAATTAACAAAACCACAAAAGGATTTAAGATATCTCAAGAGGATAAAATTTGCCAATTAATTAAATTGTATAAAATGGAACTTTGTAAGCCTGCAAAGACTCCAATGAGTCAGGAAATTTGCAAAATGGATGCTCAAAGTCCCAAATTTGATAAGACCATATATCAATCTTTGATTGGTAGCTTATCATATATAAGCAATTGGTCAAGGCCAGATATAGCTTATAGTATTAATCAGCTGGCACGATTTAATAATGATCCAC
>NW_020717429.1:20516-31476 GCF_900518725.1 Notechis scutatus | reverse complement strand
TAGAAAGAAGCATAGAGAAGCAATGCTGATCAAAGGAAAGGGAACAAAGAAAAAGTCCAATTAGAGATGAAGCATTGTGGCTGTTTTTCTGTCTGTTAAGCAGGGTTTGTTTGTTGTTTTTGTTTGTTTGTTTTATTTTTTAAATGTGAAATCCTTTGCCGGAGAGCATTCTCATGGTGCTTTTTATTATTATTTTTTGTCAAATAATAAAACTATCATGCAGACTCACCTTGAAAAATCACTTTTGATTACTTTACTCTGCTAAAGCTTAAAGGGAGCGTTGGCAATTTAATTCCCACCGGGGCGTTGCGCGGACCGCGGCGGGTGCTTAGGTAACCCCTGCATCCCTGGCTACTTTTCAGATGTTTTTTTCAGAGGGGAATATCATGCCTGTATGATAGAGTGTGTCACTTTAAATGCAAAGCATGTAATTTTGGGTGCGGCTGTAAATCGCCATAAGAGGGAGCAAGAGAACCTGAATTATTTACTGGTTTACTGGATTGCTTGCTGACGATGATGGATAGTTAACTGTGTTTCCTGCTACTGTTGCTGAAGGAAGAAAAGAGGTTTTAACTTCTTCGTATCTCTACTGCGAAGAGATATATTGCTGGACTGATTTTGTAAGTTTACTGACCTCTTTTTCAACACTGGACTTTTCAACTGATTAATCCCCGGACGGACTGAACTAGTGTATGATATATGGACTGTTTGACTATGCTATAAATCTTACTGGAATAAACTATTTAACTAGCACATTGTATCTGTTTTACTGAGTGTAAACTACAACAACGTTTATCTCACATATTTGCCTGCCTGCCTGACTGCCGTGCAGGTTCTGCTAGGGTGTATATCCCTAACACTGGTTATGGGCCCAGCTGCACAGTCAGACTAACCAGGATATAACAGGCTTATATAAAGTGAGAGTTTGTGTAGTTACACAATACTGTAAACAGACAGCTGTGTTTTATTAATTATAGTTTAATATCCAGAAAAAGATGGCACAAGTCAATTTACAAAGTTTGTCTCTAATATCCAAACTGGATGGAACAAACTATGTTTCATGGTCTATGAAATGCAGCCTACTTCTACGAAGAGAAGGTTTGTGGAGTATAATTCAAAACCCACCAGAGGTAGATGCTTGGGATCCGGAGGATGAGAATGATGCCCAGAAAATACAAGAATATAAACTGAAGAATAAGCAAGCTCTCTGTATAATAGGACTGACACTCTGTGACCAGCAGCTTGTACATATTCATGGAGAAGAAACAGCTGCGAAATGTTGGGAGAATTTAAAGAAGATTTATGTTCGAGACAGTGTAGGAGCACATATAAATCTTACACGAAAGCTGTTCAGAACACATCTTCAAAAGAATGGAGACATGTTGAATCATATAAACACTATGAAGAGTCTTTTTCAGGAACTGCATGAAAAAGAACTTATCTTCACAGAACTCCATCAGGTTTATATAATTTTGTCTTCGTTAGATGAGAGTTATGATGACTATGTAACTTCACTTGAAGTATTGCCAAAAGATAACCTCACATTAACTGACATTACTGGCAGATTAATTGAAGAAGCCAGGAGAAGGCTTGAAAGGGATCAACTCAGAAGGGAACAACCAACACAAGAAGATAAAGAATCTACGACAGCCTATACAATTAGAAAATGTTTTAATTGTGGAGGAAAAGGACATTTGGCTAGATTCTGCAAGAAAGGAAAACGCAACAATGCCAGCCAGAATGCTAAAAGGCATCAAAAGGATAAAAAATGCATAGAGTTAGCCATGTATAGCAACGAAACTGTGAATAATAATTTATGGGTTGTAGATAGTGGAGCATCGCACTGCATAACGAAAGATAAGAAAAGATTTGTTAAGATGTCCACAAGTTCACAGCAGATATCGTTAGCTAATGGCTGGAAAATTAAAGCAAAAGGTGAAGGTATTGCACATTGTTCTTGCATAAAAGAAAATGTAAAAATGTTATATGTACCAAAACTTAAGTTTAATTTGCTTTCGGTTAGAGTTTTGATTAAACTAGGTTATGTAGTTACCTTTAGGGGAGAAAACTGCATAATAGAAAAAGAAGGTAAAAATGTGAATGCAACTTTAAAAGGTGAATTGTATGTGTTAAATGATAATTCATTAGAGGTAGCTAACACAGTATATAATAACGTTAAACCTCATGATGAATGCATATGTTTGTTACACAGACGTTTAGGGCATATAAATTTTAAAATGCTCAAGCAAATGGTTGTACTGTCTGAAGGTATAAAACTGAAGCCTTGCAGTAAGTATTTACACTGCAATGCGTGCAGTCAAGAAAAAAGCAAGGCAATACCAGCAAATAGAATAAATGGATTTAAAACAAAGGAACCTCTAGAGGTCGTATTTGCTGATATTATAGGTCCTAAAAAACCAAGTGTGGGAGGTGCTTGTTATACATTAAGTATAATGGATCATTATTCCAGATATGGTTTCTGTTATTTAATGAAGAGTAAAACGGAAACATATCAGAATTTCTTTAATTGGTTGAAGTTTGCTGAAAGAAAAACTAAAAGTAAACTAGTAACTCTTGTAACTGATAATGGTACGGAATTTATAAACAATAAATTCCAAAATAGACTGAAGATGGCAGGTGTTGAACATAAAAAGTCTGCACCATAAAGGCCACAACATAATTCCTTTATAGAAAGACGAGGCCAAACAATACAGGCAATGGCTCGTACTATGTTGTCGGATTCAGGATTACCTGAAACTTTGTGGGGAGAAGCAATAATGTGTGGTAATCATATATTGAATAATGTTGTTAACTCAACAACAGGTGAATTACCATTCACACGGTGGCATGGTAGAAAACCTGACCTAAGCTACATGCACACATTTGGAGCACCAGCATGGGTGCATATTCCTACACAACTGAGACATAAGGGGCAGCATAGGGCTAAAAAGTTATTCTTTGTAGGTTATCAATCTAATCACAAATCATACAGATTCTGGGAAAAAGATACACCTAGAGTTTACTGTAGTGCTAGTGCAAAATTCCTAGAACATGTAGGATGGGAAAAACTGGAACAAGATTCAAGTAAGGATATAATTATAGAAACCTACAAAAGACCAAAATGAGAAATCAGTAATAAAAAGAGTACAATTAAAGAGGAAGTACAGGAAGAGCACATAGGACCAGAAGAGGAAGAAATAGGTGAACAGGAAGAAATAGATAACCAGAAACAGGTAGTACATGAAAGTCCACCTGTAAGCCCTGTAATACCTAGACGTTCAACACGTGAAACCAGACCACCTGACAGGTACCAAGCAAGTTTAGTTTGCCAAGTTAGTAAAGTTCCAACTACTGTTGAAGAACTTAAAATGTATCCAGCAAAGGAACAAGAAAATTGGCAAAAAGCAATGGAGAAATAATTAAACTCATTAAAACAAATGGAAGTATATGAAAATGTAAAATTACCTCCAGGAGAAAAGTCCATTGGCTGTAAATGGATATTTAAATTAAAAACAGGTAAAAATGGGACTGTTACCCATAAGGCTAGGTTGGTAGCTCAAGGATTTAATCAAACTGCATGTGATTATGATGAAGTATTTGCACCTAGTCTAAAAGCAACAACCTTGAGAGCAGCTTTAGTGTGGGCAGCTAAGAAGAATTATATTATAAATCACTTAGATGTAGAAACTGCCTATCTGCATGCACCATTGCAGCACACTATATACTTAAAGAAACCTGTAGGAATCAAGGATGATAAAACTAATAATGATTGTTGGAAACTTAAAAAGAGTCTCTATGGATTAAAACAATCTGGTTACGAAGAACCAATATATTGTTAAGGAGTTAAACAATATAGGGTTTAAAGCAGGTTTAGCTGATCCATGTGTATTTAAAAGAGAGAAAAATGGAATAGTGTCATTATTGTTGTTTACAGATGATATTGCTTTAATTACAAAAACTAATAAGCTACTGAAATAATATTATTAGGTAAGAGGATAAAATTAAAGCAATTAGGAGAGATAAAACAGTATCTCGGATTGACAATAAATAAAACCAAAAGTGGCTATAAGATATCTCAAGAGGATAAGATTTATCAATTACTAAAAACATACAAAATGGAACTTTGTAAACCGGCTAAAACTCCAATGAGTCAGGAATTTGGCCACACTGATGCTCAAAGTCCAAAATTCGATAAGACTATTTATCAATCACTAATTGGTAGTTTATCGTACATTAGTAATTGGTCAAGGCCAGATATTGCGTATAGCGTTAATCAATTGGCACGATTCAACGCTGAACCCACTGAACAACACTGGCAAGCAGCAAAACGTATATTAAGGTATCTTAAAAGGACAATGCACTATGCATTGTATTTGGAGCCAAAAGATGATCTGATTTTAAGTGCATATGCTGATGCAAGTTTTGCAACAGACATAAACACTAGGAAATCAACTTCAGGTACGGCTATACTATTAGGTAAAGCACTGATTGGTTGGAGGTCAATTAGACAGCAACACATAAGTATGTCCACAATGGAAGCAGAATTTTCATGTCAATCTTTATTATGTACTGATTTAATTCTGTATAAACAGTTGTTATTGGATATGGGAATAACTGTTAATGATTCCATTGTAGTTTATGAGGACAATCAAGCAGCCATATGGTTGGCTACAAATATTGCTGTGAAAACGAGATCTAAGCATACAGATCTTAGATATCTGAATGTAAGACAATCTGTAAAAAATGGTTTAATAAGATTGGAATATTGCATGACTGAAGAAAATATTGCTGATCAATTTACAAAAGCCCAAGGTTCAGTCAAACATAAAGTTGTGACAACTATGGTTTGAAGTTGTAAATAGATATATATATATATTATATTACCCAAAAGGGGAGAATGTTAGGAATAACATGGTTACCTAACTTAGTTTGGGTAAAATAATATATATAGACTATGATAGAGTGTGTCACTTTAAATGCAAAGCATGTAATTTTGGGTGCGGCTGTAAATCGCCATAAGAGGGAGCAAGAGAACCTGAATTATTTACTGGTTTACTGGATTGCTTGCTGACAATGATGGATAGTTAACTGCGTGTTTCCTGCTACTGTTGCTGAAGGAAGAAAAGAGGTTTTAACTTCTTCATATCTCTACTGCGAAGAGATATATTGCTGGACTGATTTTGTAAGTTTACTGACCTCTTTTTCAACACTGGACTTTTCAACTGATTAATCCCCGGACGGACTGAACTAGTGTATGATATATGGACTGTTTGACTATGCTATAAATCTTACTGGAATAAACTATTTAACTAGCACATTGTATCTGTTTTACTGAGTGTAAACTACAACGTTTATCTCACATATTTGCCTGCCTGCCTGACTGCCGTGCAGGTTCTGCTAGGGTGTATATCCCTAACAGTCCACCCATCTTCAAGTTACCTAGTTGAGCAACCCTGTCAACCAAGGAGTGGCTTAGTGACTTGTAAGGGGAACCGCCAGCCTTTCCCGAGTGAGCCTCAACCTCACGCCACAAGGGCCTTATGTATCATGCTGCATTGGGGGGGGGGGGGGGTCCCCAGGATGGGTTATTTTCTCCTTTGAAAATGGAGGCCCAGGCGAAGGCCAATAGCGAGATGGGGCGGCCTATCCATTTAATAAATCCATATCCTCACGCTGATCTACTCTTCCTGTTCTTTCGCCATTTAGCAAGCCAGCATTATTATCAGCAGTGGAGCATTGATGACAGCCAGATCTGCAGCCTGGATATGTCCACCTACACCATCGAGGAACTGGAGAACATCACATCTGAATACACCCTCAAAAACCCAGTGAGTCAGGGCTGCCTTGGGCTTTCTTCCGCAAGGACACACAGTCCTCGCTTAGGGACTGTTCAAAGTTGCAATGGCACCGGCGGGGGGGGGGGGGGGGGGGAAAAAAGACCCAGGACCATTTTTCCCACTTAACAGCTGTTGCAGCACAGTCACGCACAATCAAAATTCGGACTCTGGGGCAAACTGACTCATATTTATGATGGTTGCAGCGTCACTTGATCCCTTTGTGCATCTGTCTTGACAAGCAAAAGTCAATGGGGAAGCCAGATTCACTTAATGACTGGCGATTCCCTTCACAACCACAACAAAAAAAGAGGTGAAATCAGGAGCCCTTTGCTGAACGACACATCCCTTAGTGACTAGAAGTTCTGGTCCTAATTCTGGCCATAAGTCAAGGACTCTTTGAGGCAAGCATCCTCTGAAACTCCTTCCCCGAACCTCTCACGAGGCAGTTTAATAGCATCGCTCGTTCCTGTCCATTCCATCATCTTTGATGAGAGTTAGGTGTGAGTCCAAAACTTGTGGGACTTCCTTCCACCCACGGCAGGATGCTGTTGTGGCAATCTAGAGATCGGCCCAAGTTCCTTGCAGGTACAACATGAAGGATTTCTTCCCCTCTTGAGGTCAACTCTTGACAGTGTGCCATCGCTACGTCTTCAGATCAGGCATCCCAAGGCATGGGGTTTGGGGCTGATCTTTAACTGATTTTGTGGCCTCTATGCTGGACTCCAGTCCCATCCTCCCCAACCAGCCTTAGATTCTGCCAGGAACTGTTCAGCCTGACTCCCCACTCCATGTTCCTGGGCCCAGAAAATCTTCTATGGCAGGGGTCTCCAGACTTGGCCATTTTATGATTTGTGGACTTCAACTCCCAGAATTCCCCAGCCAAGTCTCCCCCCCCCCCCCCCCCTTTGTGAAGTCAAGATATATTACGCTTACTGCATACCCACCATCTCTTAAGAAAGATACCATACATTGCTGGCTGGGGAATTCTGGAAGTTGAAGTCCATAAGTCATAAACTGGCCAAGGTTGGAGGCCCCTGTTTTAGGGAGCATCTTCCATAGCTCAACCCTTCCTGTTTTCTTCTGCTTTGCCAATAAAAGGACACCTTCATGGTTGCTGTGTCTTTCACCACGGGGAAAATCCTCTACATCTCCAACCAGGTGGCCTTCATCCTGTGTTGCAAGAGAGAGGTCTTCAAGGGGGTGAAGTTTGCAGAGTTTTTGGCCCCCCAAGACGTCAGCATCTTCTACGGATCCACAGCTCCGTACCACCTGCCCTCCTGGGGCGCCTGCCCCTCTGCCAGTAAGTGGGCGATCGCTGGCGAGCTTGTGAGGAGTGGACTTTTGAAGTCTACCCATCTTTGAAGCGTTGCTATCGAGACAGGCCTGGTGGCCAGAGGGACAATAGAGCGGGTGGACTTGTTAGTCCTCCTTTTATGGTATCCAAGACCTCTAGGAGAGTTGGACTAGTGGTTAAGGCGCCAGGTTAGGAAGGAAGAAACTGGGAGTTCTAGTTCCTGCATAGCTGTGAAAGCTGGCTGGGTGACTTTGGGCGAGTCACGAGGAGATGGTGAGTTCTAGTTCCACCTTAGGCATGAAAGCCAGCTAGGTGAGCTTGGACCAATCACTCTCTTTCAGCCCAACCTACATCACAGGGTTGTTGCTGATGTAGGAAAAATAGGAGGAAGCAATATTAGGTATATTGGTTGTCTTTGAGTTATTAAAATACAGGTAGTTCTCGTCTTACAACAGTCTGTTTAGTGACCGTTCAGAGTTACAACGGCATTGAAAAAAGTGACTTGTGACTGTTTTTCACACTTAATGACCGATGGGGCATTCCCACGGGTCTTGTGATCCAAATTCAGACACTTGGCAACTGACTCCTATTTACGACGGTTGTAATGTCCTCGTGTCACATGGTCGCCTTTTGTGACCTTTGGACAAGCCAAGTCCCTAGGGAAGCCAGATTAATTTAACGATTGTGTGACTCGCTCAATGACTGCGGTGATTCACTGAACAACTGTGGCAAGAGTCGTTCAAATGGGCAAAAGTCACTTAACAAATGTCTCCCTTAGTGACAAATTTTGGGTGCTCAATCGTGGTCGTAAGCCAAGGACTCTGTGTAATAAAGGCAATATTAAAAGTTTGAAAATCTCAAACTGTGTTGGACTTGAAACTCTGCCTTAAAGCTGCTCGTCGGACGAGACTTGAGGCCAGAGCAAGGAATTCAGGGGGGAAAAAGCCCCCCTTTTTTTCAATTTCTCAGGCCAAAGGGGTGTTTGACTGCCGGCCGCAATTTTCTCTCTCCCTTTCTTAAACTGCAGCCGCCATGGACTACACCCAAGAGAAATCCGTCTTTTGCCGCATCAGGTGAGCTGCAGTGCCCCAGGGCAGGATTGGAACTTGGCCCTTCCTAAGGCCGAATAATCCTCCCCCCCCTCCCCATTTGTCTTTTGCATCCAAAGCCTGGCCTGGCCTTAAAAAAACGAGCCTCATTACGAACCAGCTAACTCAGGTGTCAGCAACCTGTGGCTCCGGAGCCGCATGCAGCTCTTTGGGCCCACTGCCTACTACTGGCTGCCCCGCCTCATTGCCCTCCCCTCCCAGTCATTCCTCACCTGGCCTGAGAAGACAGAAATGGCCTGAGAAGACAAAAACAGAAATGAGAGGGATGGGGACAGAGAGAGAGAGAGACCCATTTCCCACAGAAAATGCCAGGAGCCACAAAACCCGGGTAGGCGTGGTGTCTGTGTGTGTGGGCGTGGCATTGGGTGACTTGGTGGGCATGGCATTGAGTTGGCCACACCTACCCAGGTTTTGTGGCTCCCTGTGTTTTGTTCTCTGTGGGAAAACTGGTCCAAATGGCTCTTTTGAGTGTTTTGAAGGTTGCAGAAAAGACTTAGAAAGAGATCCCGGAATCCCCCTGGGGAAGGGAGATCCCTGTGGGGAGAAGGTGGAGCCCTCCCCCGCCCCTGGGAAGGAGGGAGGGGCTAGAAACCCCCCTCCCTTTTCTTGCTCTGCCACTTGTCCTGGTCTCCTTTGGCCTTTGGTCTTATTGCAGGCGTTTGTTTCTCAGCGGAGGCCATGCCAGAGGATGGGAGCTGCGCTACTACCCTTTCCGGCTGACCCCTTACCTGACCAAGGTGCGGGATTCGGACAGCTCCGAGGGTCACCCCTGCTGCCTGATCATCGCCGAGCGCATCCATTCGGGCTATGAAGGTAAGAGCCTGGAATGTATGTATGCCTGTGTGGGGTATGTGTGTCTCCCTTGGGCAGCCCAGAGGGGATAACAGAGGAGTGGTGCCCCGCACTGTTCAGGATTCCTGGCAGGGGTGGAAGTTCGGTCCCCAGGGATGGCCTGGCTGGGTTTTTCTGCCCTTTTCCTCGAAAATTCCATTTTACTAGTTGGGAGCAACGCCTCCGGATCTTACGAGAGCAGTTGGGTATCGGATCTTGGTGGAATCTTTTAAGAGCAGGGGGTCTTCAAACTTAACAGCTTTAAGACTGGTGGACTTCAACTCCCAGAATTCCTGAGCTAACATGACTGGAGGAGGAATTCTGGGAGTTGGAAGTCCCTTGTTTAAGAGGCTTGGCCTGGTTTTGAAACTTTTCACTCAGCTGGTTTTTTAATTTTTAAAAAAATTTGGCTAGTTTTAAACGTTGAACTGCTTTCCGGTGCATTTTTTTTAAACTGCCTGTAAGCCACCCAGAGTTGCCTTATGGGAGAGACGGGCGGCGTATAGAAGGAAGAAGGGGAAAAACAAGAAGGAAGGATAATGGGAGGGAGGGAGGAAGGGAAGGAAGGAGGGAGGGGGGAAGGAAGCAAAGAAAAACAGGATGATAATGAGAGGGGAGGGAGGGAGGAAGGAAGAAGGGGAGAATGGGAGGGAGCAAAAGAGGAAGGAAGACACAGAGTGAGCGAAGAAGGGAGGGAAAGGAACGAGAAGGAGAATGGAAGGAAGGAAAAGAAGGAGTGAGCAAAAAAATGGAAGGAAGGAGAAGAGGAGGGAGGAAAAGAGGAAGGAAGGAAAAGAGGGAGTGAGCGAAGAAAGGAGTGAAGGAAGGACAGGAAGGCTTTACCCCCTGCTGCCTTGGTGTAGGCCAGAGGTCTCCAAACTTGGCAACTTTAAGACTTGTGGAATTCTGGGAGTTGAAGTGCACAAGTCTTAAGGTTGCCAAGTTTGGGGACCCCTGGTGTAGGCAGAGCATATGCAAAGTGAAAGGTACCTGATTTAGAAGAAAGACAGATTATTAACCTTTCCTTCCATGCAGAAAACCAGCAGGTCTGGGAGAAAGGGTAAAAACATGCTGTCTTTTTAACATGCAGGGAAATATCTCTTTTTTAAAAGGCAATTTAAAAAAAGCCATTTCTAAATTGGGTAGGATAGACAAAGGCACAGCTTTTTTCAGCAAATGAAAAGGGGAAAATTGGCACATGTTGTACATGGTTAGGAGGAAGTTGGGGTGCTCTGAGCGAATTGTCTTAATCTGTGCTTTCAATTTTTCACTTCCAGCCCCCAGGATTCCTCCCAATAAACAAATCTTCACCACCAGACACACCCCCAGCTGCTTGTTTCAAGACGTGGATGAGCGGTAAGGACTCTGAGGGTCCCCGGTTAGTGGCGGTCGAGGGTTCTTGGGGGCAGACTGGGCTCCCTGATCCAAGTCGCCTGATAGAAAAGGAGGAGTTTTGGGTCAGTTACCTGGGGGGTGGGGTGGGGGGGGCTCCCTTTGCTAGTTTTAGGATATAGATAGTCCTCAACATATGAATGATCGCTTAATAGTTTGGTCTAGTGGTTAAGGCACCGGACAAGAAACCAGGAGGCTGTGAGTTCTAGTCTGGCCTTCAGCACGAAAGCTGACTGGGCCCATAACCAGGACAGAGTAAGTTCTACTCCTGCCTTAGGAAAGCTGGCTGGGTGACTTTGGGCCAATCACTCTCATACCGACCAGCCCTCCTGACAGTGGCCTCTTCTCTCCTCCTCAGAGCTGCCCCCCTGCTTGGCTACCTCCCCCAGGACCTGGTTGGGTCCCCTGTCCTTTTCTACTTGCATCCTGAGGACCGACCTCTTATGCTGGCCATACACAAGAAAAGTAAGTATACCGGGGGGGGGGGGGGGGGGGGG
>NW_020717429.1:0-20416 GCF_900518725.1 Notechis scutatus | reverse complement strand
GGGGGGAGGGGGAGGATTTGATTTACAACCGGTCCTCACCGTTGCGGCCATTGTGCCATCCCCACAGCCTTTAGTGCTTATGGTAGCTACAACTGTGGCAACCTTGTGATGGCCATTTAATAACCTTCCCAGCCGGCAACATCATAAGGGTGACTGGATTTGCTTAACGACAGCTTGGTTCACTTTAACAACCACAGCAAATTATTTAACGACCAGCCCCCCCCCCCCCCCCCCCCCAAAAAAAAAAAAAGAAAAAGGTTAGAAGATCAGGCGCGATTCACTTAATGACCGCCTTGGTCAGCAGTGGAAATTCTGGTTGCAATTAAGGGTTGTCATTCGAGGACCATCTGTACCAGGGAAGTTTGGCCTAGTGGTCGCTGACACTGACCCCCCCTCCCCTTCTTCCTCCCCCCTTTTCCAGTCCTGCAATACGCCGGCCAGCCGTTCGACCACTCACCCATCCGCTTCTGTGCCCGCAACGGCGAATACATCACCATCGACACCAGCTGGTCCAGCTTTGTCAACCCCTGGAGTCGCAAAGTCTCGTTTATCATGGGCAGGCACAAAGTGCGGATGTAAGTGCGAAACCTGCTCTTGGGGGGGGGGGTGCGGGAGTTTGGATGTGGCGGGCGGAGGTAAGCTCTTCATCAGGGCAAGCATTGGTTGAGAGCAGGAGAAGGTGGGTAGGGCTCCGCCTCCGGGAGAGTGGGAGGAGCTTAGAATAAGGAGGGAGGGGTGAGGGGTGGAGCCTATCGTGCGGGGAGGAGAGGTTGACTTCCAAGATAGGGCCAGAGAAGGTCATCTGGATGGCCAGAATGGCTGCAAGAGTCCGCTTTTCTCAACCTTGGGTGGGTTGAAGATGGGGTGGGGTGGACTTCAGTTCCCAGGATTCCCTAGCCAGGGTTCCAATGCTGGCTGGGGGAATCCTGGGAGTTGAAGTCCAGCTGTCTTCAAGCAGGCTGGCAGGGGAGCAAGGACCAAGGGAGGGAGGGGGAAGATGGGATGCGAGAGGAAGGAGGAGGGAGAGTGGCTGGAAACAGGTCCAACGTCCAAACAGGAAGCGGAATTGGGTGGGGCTTCAGGAAGGGGGTGCACGTGTGAGATGGGCTCCTCCTCATCTCCTCTCTGGTTGACCTCAGGGGTCCCCTCAATGAGGATGTCTTCACCGCCCCCAAAGTCTTGAAGTCCAAGGTCCTGGAGGTGGACATTCAGGAGCTGTCCGAGCAGATTCACCGGCTGCTGCTGCAGGTAAGCCCTTTCCCTCTTCTGTCCCTTCCTTCCTCCCTCCCTCCCTCTTCCACCCTTCTGCCTGCTTCCTTCCTTCCTGCCTCCTTCCCCTTCCCTTCTCTCTTTCTCTCTCTTTTTCTTTCCTCCCTCCATTTTTTCTTTCTTTTCTCCCTTCCTCCTCTCCTTCCCTTCTTCCCTCCCCCTCTCCTTCCTTTCTTCCCTCCTCCCTCTTCCACCCTTCCTCCTCCTCCCTTTTTCTTCCACCCTTCTGCCTTTTTCTTCCTTCCTCCCTCCACCTTTCTTTCCTTCCTTTTCTACCCTTCCTCCTTCCCCGCTTTCTTTCCTTCCTTTTCCACCCTTGTGCTTCCTTCTTCCTTCCCCCTTTCCTTCCTTCCTTCCTCCCTCTTCTCCCTTCCCTCCTTTTTTGCCTTCCTTCCTTCCTCTTCCAACCTTCTGCCTCCTTCCTTCCTTCCTTCCCTCCCCATTTTCTTCCCTCCCTCCCTTTTTCCCCTCCCCCGGCTCTAATGCTGCTGCTGCTCCTCTCTCCTTGGGCAGCCGGTGCACAGCAGTGGAGCCCTGGGCCATTGCAGCAACTCGGCCTCCCACAAGCAGTTCTTGAGTATCACCTCTTCCAGCAACAGCAACGGCTTCCCCCCAGAGGAGGCCCAGGCCCTCTGGCCGGTAAACAGAGAGGGGGCAGGGCGGGTCCTCTATCCGGGCAGTGGGAGGTCCAGCCCAAGGAGCCCCGAAATTCAGCTTCTCTTGAGTCCCAGCCCCTTCCGCCCAACTCGGGGGACGTGGGACCCCCGAAAGATCCTATCCTGGGGGGTTGAGGAAGGTCTCCCACAAAATATGGAACGTGGTTTTGGGGTGTAGCCTGTCCCGATGGAGGGGAGGCTCTGGGGGGACGGGGGCTCTTCTGACTCCGCCTCCCTCTGGATCCCAGATGACATTCCAGGAGATCTGCAAGGATGTCCACATGGTGAGGAACCAGGGCCAGCAGGTCTTCATCGAGTCCTGGGTCAAGCCGCTGCCCATCAAACCTTCTCGGACAGGTAAGGGGGGGGGCACTAATCTTCCTCCTCCTCCTCTTCCTCCTCCATCCCATCTTGCCCTTTTCTTCTCCTTCCTCCTTCCCTTCCTCCTCCTTCCCTCCTCCATCCCTTCTTGCCCTTTTCTTTCTCCTCCTTCTTCCCCCTTTTTCCTCCTCCATCCCTCCTCCTCCTCCATCCCTCCTCCTCCTCCATCCCTTCTTCTTGCCCTCCTTCTCCTCCTTCCCCTTTCTTTCTCCTCCATCCCTTCTTCTCCTCCTCTTCTTCTTGCCATTTTCTTTCTTCTGCTTCATCATCTCTTCTCCTTCCTCCCCTTCCTCCTCCCCTCATTGTACACACAAACCCATGAGCCACTGCAGTGCCTTCATCCTGGTCATTTTCTCTTTTTTTTGCAAAACTCCCCTGGGGGTTTCCTCCACCTGCCTTGTGGTCTGGGGAAGCTTCTTACCTTCCCTGCTCAAGGTTGCTCTTCCTCTGCCCTCCCTTTCTAGCTCTGGATCCACCCATCAGTCACACAGGGCAGTCAAGGGAGACCTTGAGGGACGTGGAGAAGAGGTCGGGCAAGGCAGCCACCTCCGAGGACTCGATACGGAAGGAGCCTTCCAACTACTCCTACCAGCAGATCAACTGCCTGGACGGCATTATCCGGTAAGGCTTTGGCCGGTGCTCTCATTTTGAGGCGGATTTTTGCGGTCAATCTTTGGAGAACTGCCTGAGTTCCTTCCTTCCCCACCTGCTCCTTCCTATCCCCGGCCTAGCCAAGTGCTCAATTTCTGTCCTCCCCTTTGAGAAAAGGGCAGCTCAGCCCGGAGTTCTGCACTCCTCCAAAAGAGAAAGTTTTATCTGACTTGTTTAGCAATTTTTGCAGGAGAAAGTGTCCGAGGGTGTGGGGATGGAGTCAAAAGAGGAATCAGGCAAGAATCCCTACGTAGCCACAAGCAAGCTAAGTCCAACCTCCCTTGAATTCTCTGGACCCTTATCTAAACCCCCTAGCAGATGCTAACCATTATTTGAGAAGATTCCTGTGCATTTTTTCATCAACAAAGCAGTTTAGTTGTGAAGATTCCCGCACATAATCTTCTAGCAATAAAGTAGTTTAGTTAGAAGATTCCTGCTTTCAGCAATAAAGCAGTTGAATCAGTCTGTCACGTGTGCACCTAATCTTCTGCACCTGACACCACTGCTTTTTCAAATCTCCCCCCTTCTTTCCCTCCTCACAGATATCTGGAAAGCTATAACATCTCCAGCTGGGTGAAACGCAAGTGCGGTTCGTCCTCCTACACTACCTCCTCCAATTCGGACGACGACAAGCAGAAAGTGCACCAACAGGTGGCCACGCAAAGCAAAAGTGGGTTTCCTTCCCTCCCCCCCCCCCCAATCCCCCGCCGCCCCCCCCCCCCCCGCCCCCCCTTCCTGGGCTACTCCGTGATCCGACTCCTCCCACTCTCCCCACCACCCGCTCTTCCCCACTACTCTCTCCTGTTCCTTCATACGTGGTTTTGCTTCTCCTCCTGCCCAGGCTCCCTCGGAGCTGCTGGTGGCTTCCTCGGAAGAGGTCTCCCCATGGTGTTGGGGGGTGGCTCTTTCTGGCTGCCCCCGCGGCTGCCTCAACAGGAATTTTGGCATTGCCAGGTCTCTCTCTCTCCATCCGTCCTGCTGGTCCGCACATCTCAGGAGTCCTGGGACACCCCCCTGCCTCCTGCCTCAAGTTCTAATCCAGCCCTCTTTTTGGACAGATGTGCCTGAGGAGAGGCTGCCGGCCACAGAGAGACAGCCCAACAGGGAAGAAACTGGGGCAGCGGTGGCTGCCACTGCCATGGTGGGAAGCCCTCTCACTCCGCTGGCCTTGCCCACTAGCAAAGCTGAGAGCGTGGTGTCTGTGAACAGTCAGTGCAGCTTCAGCAGTACCATCGTCCACGTGGGAGACAAGAAACCCCCGGAGTCGGGTAGGGGAGGTGGATCACCCACCCTTTTTGCAAACATCCAGGCCGGCGGCGGGGCGGGGGGCCGGCGCCAGGCTGGGGGTATTTGGAAGGGGAGGTGAAGGGATACGTGCCGGGAAAGGGGGGACAGGCGGCGGGCGGGAGGGAGGGGGAGGAAGGGTCTTCATGAGAGATGTGGGTATTTTGTGGGGGGGACAACTGGCCCTTTGGACTTCTCTGTCCAGCCCCCGGGGGAGGTAAATTGGAAATTAGAAATGAAATATAAATAATTACCTGTACAGGTAATCCTCAGCTTACGAGCACAATTGAGCCCCAGTGTCAGGGTTCTGACGATCGCCCTAATTAAATCATGAGCCTCGAGCCAAGCTTCAAAAAAATTCAAAAGATTTATTAGGAGCAACATGTTGGCATTAACCTAGATGAAGCCAACTCCAACATACATAATTCACAGTCACCTGTGACCCTCGGCCCCCCCCCCCCCCCCCCCCCCCCCCGGTGTACCATAAATCAAATTCTCCAATGAAGCACGTTCACAGGCTGGGTGTCGTCAATCACGTTCTCCAATAAAGGATTTTCATGACTGCTCTCTGCCCCCCCTTGTTTACGGCAATTCAAAAACAGGCATAGGAATGTTTTATAAGTTGACACCCACATTTTCTGCTGCTATAAGCCAGGAGTATTGAAGTGTGCTTCATCCCATCGTACTACCTTCCTTGCCGCCGATGTTAAGTGAATCACTGCCGTTGCTAAGTCAGCAAGGATAGTCCCCAACGTGCAACAGTTCCTTAGTGAGCGTTCAAAGTTACAACGGCAAAAGGATCTTAGGATCGTTTTTTTAACACTTTAAATGACCGTTGCTTGCGATGGGATTTACCTTCGGATGCTTTTGATGCCTGACTCGCATTTAGGATGGTGGCCGTGTCCCATCCCCCACCCCCAGATCATGCGACTCCCCTTTTGTGACCTTCAACAGGGGAGCCAGATTCACTTAACGACTGCACTGGCTCATTTAACAACTGCAGAGAGATGCCCTTCGCCACGGTTGCAAGAAAGGTCGTAAAATGGAGCAAAGTTCACTTGACAAAAGGTCTCGCTTAGCAGCATAAATTGTGGGCTCTGTTGTGGTCGTAAGTTGAGGACTAACTGTATTTGCCAGTAGCAGCTCATCCCCAAAAAGTGTACCATCTGCTGCTTTTTATAAATAAATATTATAATTTTTATATTGTAACGGTTATAGAATATTGTCATGATATAAATATGTTATAAATATTAATATTGGGAAGAATTAAGATCAGACAGTTGTTTGGCCCTCCACAATGGTGCCTGTTCTTTATGTGGTCTCTTGCCTGCATCCCCGCTTTTAATTGGCTTTGGGGACTCATTGCCACTGGATGGTGTGTTGGCCATTTATTTATTTATTTATTTCTGGTGTTTATTTTCCGCCAGCCTGGTAGCCAACGACTCTGGGTGGCTTAACAAAAATAAATTAAACTATTAAGATAAAATAAAATATAAAAAACATTAGATAAAATATTAGATAAAATACAATATAAAAAGTATTAAAATAAAAACACTAGAAATTATTGGAAGTGATTGGTCCTATAATGAACGGGGGGGTTGGAGTAGATGACCCAGAAGGTCGCTTCCAACTCATACCCCCTACGATAATCTAATTTGGTGTTTTTCAACCTCCACAAGGTTTAAGATGGGAGTGGGCTTCATCTCAATGACCTCATTTTATGACTTTTTTTTTTGCGATGGTCATGAGGCTGTGGGGTGGGGTTTTTTGCGGGGGGGGGGGGGGGGGCAGAAACCAGAAGTAAAACACCAATTTTTCTGGGAAGCTGGCTTTTGGAAGTTCAGAGTTGTGCCATAAGCAACTTTTTTGGGGGGTTTGTGTGTGTGTCTGTCTATCACAACTTCAAACGGTCGCAAAGTGAGCCGTTTATACGTCAAGATAATTTTCTGTTTAACGGACTCCCTAATTTTCCTTCCTTGGCGAAAAACCTGCAAGGAAAAAAATCTCTGTCAGTATCTCCAGATCAGGTGCCAATTCTTTAAATTCAAGACAGTTTGAACGGGGAAACGTGTCCAGGTAGTCCTCGACTTACGACCATTTGCTTAGTGACCGCTCCGAGTGACGATGGCACTGGGAGGAAAAAAAGCGACTTGGGATCATTTTTTCCACACACTCAACCCTTGTAGTGTTCCCTCCCCCCCATGGTCATGTGATCAAAATTCAGACGCTCGGCCACCTGACTCGTCCTTATGATGGTCGCCTGGGGTCCCTCCATCCCTTTTTGTGACCTTCTTTCTGACTTTTGGGGGGAACCAGATTTGTCGAACGCCCGCGTTTGCTCACGTAACCACTGTGTCAACTCAAAATATTTCTATGGTCTTTTTAGAGTTGCCAACAGAAAGGTGGGGGGAGGGGTTTGAAAGAGCAGTGCGGCAGCTTGGAAAGCGAAAGTGCATTTCATAAATGTTTTCAAAGATACCCTGTTTCTCCAACAATACGGCCTCCCCCAATAGGAAGTCCCAGCATGTTTTATAGGCATGAAATGAAATTAAGCCCCTCCCCCCAAATTAAGACCTATATTAAAACATGTGAAATGGGGGGGAAATGGCGGGGGGGCTTGCTGTTAGGAAGTACTTTTGTTGCACACCCGGATATGGTGCTGCCTGCATTGACCCTGATACAAAGTGCCCCACCAACGCCGAGGTCAACATCCAAGCCGTCGCCACCTGCCCTAAGATGCAAGGGGGGGAATTAAGTCACCCCTGAAAAGACGGCCTAGCCGTTTTTTTCGGGGCTCAAAAAAAAATAAGACCCGGCCTTATTATATGAGAAACACGGTAGTAAGTAGGTGACTGAAGTTTCTGCTGTGCAAAATTCTAACTGGAGAACATGATTGATGACTCTTGGCTATGGATGTGCCTCATTGGAGAGTATGAATGATGATACACCCAGGGGGTGGAGGGGAAAACCAGGGTCAAGGGTGACAATGAATGATGTGTCTCAGAGTCGGCTACACCCAGGCAGTGCCGGACCTGTTAACTCCCAATCCTTTGGAAGTTTTGGAAATTTGGCTCGAGACTTGTGATTTAATTGGGGTTAAGTCGAGGAGTAGCTTATTTCCAGTGTAAATAGGGAGGATTTTTTCCCCCTCCTGGAGGATGGAAAGGCTGACGTCTTCGCTTCCCCTTGTTTGGGTGCTTCCTCCTCTTCCTCTCCACTTCCCCCCTCCCCAGACATCATCATGATGGAAGAGACGGCGCCCAGCGTGAACCCCGACCGGGAGCCACAGTACCGCCGGGTGGGCCTGACCAAGGAAGTGCTCTCCATCCACACCCAGAAGGAGGAGCACTCCTTCCTCACCCGCTTCAAGGACCTCAGCCAGCTGCACATCATCAACTCCCCCTCCAGACTCAACTGGCTGGAGCAGCACCACCCCCAGGCCCAGGACCAGCGAGGTGAGAAGGGGGGGAGAAGACACGGGGTGGATCCCCCTATTTTTTCTCTCTCTTTTCCCCTTCTCTTCCTCCTTCCTTCTTTTCCTTCTCCTCTTCCCAAACCCACACCCTTCTAGCACTGATGATGTTCCCTAGTTGGGTCATGAAACGTCTGCAAGAAAATGACCTAACCCAGAGAACAACAAGGACTCCACAGTCGTTGCCCTCCTCCTCCTCTTCTTCCTCCTCTCTGCAAACCCCACGCCTTTGTAGCACTGATGATGTTCCCTAGTTGGGTCACGAAACGTCTGCAAGAAAATGATGTAACCCAGAGAACAACAATGACCCCTCAGTCCTCCTCTTTCCCTCTTCTTCCTTCCTCTTTACTCCGCCTTCTACCTGCTCTTTATTCTTAAAAGACTAAATTACGGTAAATGGACCAAAGTTCATTGGTTCAGTGGCCATAATTTAGGCCTTTTAAGATTGGCCTGGATGGTTGAATCTTCATTTAGGCTCCTCCTTATTCCTGCCTCTTCCTCCTCCCTCCTGTTCTTTCTCTTTCACTTCCCCAGGATCCAGAGGCCTGCGCCAGGGACCTCGCGGGCCAAACGGACAGGGACACAGCTGGAAGTCCAAGGCCAAACGCATCAGCCAGAACAAATTGTCGGACAGCACTAGCTCCCCCCAGAACTCTCTTGGCTCACCACCACAGCTGCCCTGTCCCCCAGCTGCCGCCTCTTGGGCCCCCTTTGGCCCTTTCCTGCCCACCCTCCCAAACATGTCCTACCCCACCATTATGCCCACCTACCCCATCCCCGTCTTTCCTCCTTGCCCCACTGCGCTCCCGGCCACCGAGCCCTTGCACAACCCCTTGCCGGTCCCTCAGTTCTCCCCCCCCCTCGTCGCCCCCATGGTGGCCGTCGTCCTACCCAATTACATCTTCCCCCAGATCAGCAACCCCCTCCCCCAGACGTACTTTCCCAGGAGTCCTGTTTTCCCCTTCGGGCCTCCGCTGCTGGGCGGCAGCATGCTGGCTCCAGGGCCCGAAGCCGGCCTGCAGGTCCCCTCCCGCTCTTCCACCCCACACTCGAGCCAGACTGAGCAGGCCGAATCGCCCCTCTTTGAGTCACGCTGCAGCTCCCCCTTGCAGCTGAACCTGCTCCAGATGGAAGAGCTGCCCAAGCCGAGCGAGCGGCAAGAAGCCGTCCTGAGCAGTCAGGCGGCACCAGCTGGCACCTCAGCGGATTGGTTTGGAGTGACCGGCGGGCAGGGCCTGGGGAATGAACTCGGCCCTCTGAAGGAAGCCTGCATGGTAAGCGGGCCCCCGAGGCTAAAGGGCTCTCTGTCCCTCCGAGCAGAGTTCTCCTGGCGGCAATCGGTAGCCGCAGGATGTCCTGTCCTTCCTTTGGCCACTGAGATGCCTCCAATCCTGGCAACGAGTCGGTCCTAGTTTCATTCTTGGACAGGGGTGTCAAACTCAATGTCATTGAGGGCCGCATCAGGGTTGTGTTTGATCTCACGGGGTGGGTGTGGCCAGCTTGACATCACTCATCGAGGCTCTGTTTTAGGCCGCGACAGCCTCTTGCAGCCCTCTGCCAATGAAAATAGAGCTCGGGGCTGTGTTGCGGTTCGCCGGCAGCCGGTGCAGATGGCAGTGGAGTCGGACAATGAGGAAGAAAGGGGACCAGTCAGGGAGTCTGGAGAGGACTTGGACGATGGTCCTGCGTTCGATGCAGGGGTGGGGCCAGGACCATCTGGAAGTGGGGTGCTGCCTTCGGAGTCTGGCAGCAGCGAAGCAGAGGACCCAGGGAAGCCTGTTCCCAGTGCACGTATGCGCAGAGCTGCTAGAAGGCGAAAGCAGCTGAAGCAGTAGGGGCAACTCTGGAGTAAGGCTGGGAGGTGATTGCCCCTCCCATAAGGGATAAAAGTCAGACCTCGATGAAATCTTTGCAGGAAGCAAAGTAGTTTGATAGATTCTGAGTTCTTGAAGCTCTGTATTCTGGTCGTTTTTTTCTGGTACTTCAGTTGGTTTCTGTTATAATTAAATGGATACTTCTGCTTTTGGCAGCATTCCACAAAACTGAAAGGCATGTGCTTATCTTGGGGGACTGTTTAAGATATGTTCTGGCTGAGAATGAAAGCAATTCCCAGCGTTGTGATAAAATAGGTTTTGCTTTTAAAATAAGTTTGTGTTTAATTACATTTGACAAAGCCTGGGTCACAACAGGCTGTGTGTGGCCCTCCTGGGCTCCGTTTTCAGCTGCGATGGTGTCCTACAGCCTCTGCAAGTGAAAACTGAGCTCCGGGAGGCGTGGCTCTCCTGGGCTGTGTTTTAGGCCACAACAGCCTCTTGCAGCCCTCTGCCAGTGAAAATGGAGCTTGGGGGGCTGTGTGTGGCCCCTCCTGGGCTCCATTTTCAGCCGCGACGGCGTCCTGCAGCCTCTGCAAGTGAAAACTGAGCTTGGGGAAGCGCGGCCCTCCCGGGCTCTGTTTTTAGCTGCGACAGCCTCCTGCAGCCCTCTGCCAGCGAAAATGGAGCTTGGGGAGGCCCCCTGGGCTCCATTTTCACTTGCAGAGGCACTGCGGGCCAGTCCTTTGTTGTTTCCAGAGCGGCCTGCGAGCCAGATCTAAGCCCTCCACACTGACTGGATCGGGCCCACGGGCCTTGAATTTGACACCCCTGTTCTTGGGAGTTGCATAGTCCAAATCCAGGACTTAACCTTGTGAGATTCTTAACTGGAAAGTTTTGCTCCAATGTGAGCTAGATGAGTAGATCGAGGTTGTGATGAGAGCTGCAGGGAGGGTGCAGCAGCCGTAGGAACAGGGGCGACTCCGGGTTTTTCCAGAAAGGAGCCTGCTCTTGGAAAGGACACTCTTTCCTGGTCTTAACCTTGGGCCATCAACCCCTTCCAGGTGGAAGCTCATGATTCCTCCAACAATGACGCTTTGTCCAGCTCCAGTGACCTCCTGGATCTCCTCCTTCAAGAAGATTCGCGCTCCGGCAGAGGGTCGGCCGCCTCGGGCTCCATGGGCTCGGGCTCCAATGGGGAGAGCACATCTGCCAGCGGGACCAGTAAGTCCAGCAACCGGGTTGCATGGGAGAGGATCTGGGTGAGTGGCCCACTCTTTGTTATCAGCTGGGTTCCTTTTCGGAACCAGAAATCCAGAGCTTTCCCTAGCAACAGGGGTTGGCAACCTTAAACACTCAAAAGAGCTACAAAGGTCCTAACTGTGGAAGTTCAATTCTGGAGCCGAGTGAAAGTCTGGTTCCCCCACCATAGTCTCCTCCTAGCGCGGCGTCCTTTTTCCTCTACTTGTCCTAACCGAAAGCCCTATCACTTGCGGAGCCGACCAGTGAAGGAGCCGCAGCAGAGGGATATGAAAGAGCCACATGCGGCTCCAGAGCCACGGGTTGCTGACCCTTGCCCTAGCAGGAAAGCCATGAAAATCATGGCTTTGAGGTGGCTACTAGGAGATTTTCACCAGCAGTTCCTCGCTTACCGGGTGCCTTTGTCTGGTTCACGGTACCGGAAGGACTTTCCTGTATCCAACCAGCTTCCCTCCTTTCCTCTCCTGCAACCAGCAGCAAGAGTAGCAACACCAGCAAATACTTTGGCAGCGTTGACTCGTCTGAGAACGATTTACGGGCCAAGAAGCGATCCAAGGCAGAGGACAACGAACACTTCATGAAATATGTCCTCCAGGATCCCATCTGGTTGCTGATGGCCAACACCGACGATAAGGTCATGATGACCTATCAGCTGCCCACCAGGTGAGGCCTTTTCCATGGCTGGATTTCAGACCCGCTCAATTCTCCTGGGATAAAGGTTTTTAGGATTCTCCCGAGAGAGAAGAAAACCAACGCTGCTTTTCTTGTTATCGTTAAGAGGATGCTGGGATCCTGGAGGGGGGGTTGTTTGCTTTAATTTTGGTCGTAGTTTGGGGAATGGGTGCCATGAGTGCCGCTTCTGGCCCCATAGAGAGAGATCAACCGGCATTTCTGACCCACTTGTCCGCTGTCTTGTCTTCCACAGGGACATGGAGACTGTCCTGCAAGAGGATCGTGAGAAACTGAAGCAGCTGCAGAAGCAACAGCCCAGATTCACGGAAGAGCAGAAGAAGGAGCTGGCCGAGGTGCATTCCTGGGTCCAGAAGGGGATATTGCCCAGGTTGAGAACCACTGTTCCAGTCCAACCCCCTGCTCAAGCAGGAGATTATATACTGGGGGTTTCTTTGAGGGCCGTGATTGATCAGCATTGTAGTTTTCCTCTGTGGTGGGTGGCGGGGGAGGGTGGGGGGGGGGCGGGCATATGCTTCCTGTCTCATCCTGTGGGCCAAAACGGGGCATGGGGGTCCGTGCACAGCCCCCCGCCCCTCATTTTTACCCTTCATGGCCTCCCGCAGCACTCTGCTGACTGAAAATGGGCCATGTGGCCCATTTTCAGCCCTGTTTTGGCTGGTTTTTTGGCATGTTATCAGCTTGCTTTGGGTCCATTTTTCGGCTCATTTTCAGCCCGTTTTTCTGCCTGGTTTCAGCTGGCAGAGTGCTGCAGGAGGCCATGGAGGGTGAAAACGAGGTACGGGGGGCACATGGCCTGTTTTAGCCACCTGAGGACGGATTTAAACACCCCACAGGCCAGATCCGGCCCTCAGGCCTTGAGTTTGACACCCCTGTTCTATACCATTCCTGACAAAGGGCTGTCCAGGCTTCTCTTTAAAAACCTTCAGTGATGGAGCACCCGTGATTTCTGGTGGCAAGCTATTCCACTGGTTATTTGTTCTCAATGTTATGAAGTTTCTAAGTTGCTTCTCTCCTTGGTTAGTTTCCACCCATTGCTTCTTGTTCTGCCCTCAGGTGCTTTGGATAATAGCTTGACTCCCTCTTCTTTGGGGCAGCCCCTGAGATATTGGAAGACTGCTATCCTGTCCCCCCTAGTCCTTTTCATTAAACTAGACATACCCAGTTCCAGCAACCATTCATTATATGTTTTAGCCTCCAGCCCCCTAATCATCTTTGTTGCTCTTCTCTGCCTCTTTTCTAGAGTCTCAACATCTTTTTTAATATCTTGAAGAATTACCCCTGCCTGTCCTTTAGGACACAAGTGTTAATTTACTTTCATTTTCTTATTGTTGGCCCTTCAAGCAAAGAGATTTATTTGCTTGGAGTAAGGTGGGGTACGCTTCTCCCACTGTTTGTTTTTGAGTCTTTAGGGACATAATCGGTAACGGGTGTTAAGGAAAACAAACTAAACAGAACGTGCAGCGAAGTCAGATAGGAAGACAGGTAAATGTGTGAGATAAGTTTTCTAGTTAACACGCAGTAAAAATACAGATACGCTTGTGCTATCAAAAATATTGTTTATTCCATTTAAGAATTATAGCATAGTCATAATAACGGTCCATTAGTCATATATCAATTTCAGTCAAGTCTTGTCGGGGATACTCTAATTGCAAAGTCCGTGTCGAATAGCCAGTGTCAGTACACATATAATAAATCTGTCCAAAACTTATCTTCTCTCCGTTGAGAAATATCTTCAAAGTAATCCAACACTTCTTCTCCTTCCCGATTCAGCAAGAACGCAGTCTTCAATAAGCCAGCCAGTAAGAGCCAGAGAGTGCCTTGCTGCTTATATAGTACTTTTACAGCTGCACCCTTAATTACATTCCTTTAGCTTAAAGTCACATACACTTTATCTGACAAACCATGATTCCTTATTTATTATTTTTACCCAAACCAGTTAGGGTAAACAATGTTATCCCTAACAGTCCTCAATTTATCTCTAATTGCCTCCCGAATTTCCATCGCTAAGCGAGACACTTAAGTGAATTTGGCCTCATTTTATGACCTTCCTTGCCACTGTTAGTAAGCGAATCCCTGCATCCCTCACCCGTTCATTAAGGGAATCCGGATTCCTGCAAAAAAATGGATCACGTGAACCCAGGCCATGACGATAAATGCGAACCAGTTGCTGAGCATCTGAATTTTGATCTCTTGACCAAAAGGGGATGCCGCAACGGTCGTTAAGTGTAAAAAATGGTCCTAAGTCACTTTTTTCAGTGCCGTTGTAACCGGTCACCAAATGAACAGTTGTAAGTCGAGGACTACCTGTAGAATGGGGGGCGGGGTTCAAACTCAAGGCCCGCAGGCCAGATCTAGCCTGCGATATGGTGAGATCCGGCCTGCGTATCCATCCTGGAAACTGTAAGGGGCCGACCCACATCACTTTGGCCCATGCCATCCTATCCCGGGGGACGCGCATGTGCGCACAGGAGGCAGGCACACATGCATACTGGAATGGGGTAGGTGGGGCCTGTGAGTACTTGGGCCCCCAGTAGTGGGTTCCTACCTTGGTCGCTACCAGTTCGGTGGGTGATTGCGCGTGTGCCCCTAACACACCAATCAGCTGAGAGGATGAAGAAACGAAAAGCTAGGAGCGACCCTCCCACCTGCCCATGAGCTTGTCACTTTTATCCTCTCAGCTGATCGTCGGGAGGAACAGGTTCAGTTGAACCGGTCCAAACCGGTAGCATACCACTACTGGTGCGCCCGCCTCCTGCATGTGCACCCACCGGGATGAGATGGGCCGGGCTGAAGCGACGCGGGCTGGCCCCTTACCATTTCCAGGATGGCTGCACTTACCGGCCTTTCGACCTACGTGTCAAGCTGGCCATGTCCATTCGGCCACCCTCCCGTTTCTCCCCCACCCCCCGGACAACTACAATGCTGATCCGGCCCTCCATGAAATCAAGTTTGATCATCCTTTCTGTAGAATATGGGCTTCCCCATTTGGAGAGGACCGTGAGGTAAACCCACCCTAAACTTAATGACTTATCAATGTCTTCCTCTCCCGCTTCAGGCCTGCATCGAGTGTGAGAGTAACGTGGCCTCTCGGGTCGCCCCCCTTTATGACGTGGAGATCCAGGATATGGACCTGAGCGGCATGCTGGAACCAATGGAGGAGGGTACTGGGGCACAGGTTGTCTCGCTTCCTTCTTTACTGCTGGAAATGGCCATGGAGGATGAGGATGCCAGAGAGAGTCGCGACCAGCCACACCGGGCAGAAGCAGAATGTCAAGAGACCAGCTAAGCCCTGAACGGGACTTCAGTTCACCTCAGATGGCACTCAGATGAGGAGCCAGGCTGCTGAGCAGCAGGACTCGGACACCGAGGCAGCTGGCGGCCATCCCCCCCCACCCCCATGCAAGGACCCTGTGAACCTCTGGACTGGTGGGTCTCCAGGCAGGGGTACACCCCCCCCCCCCCGCCGCCTTTTGCTGATGCCTTTGACGGGACCCAGCCGTTTTAATCCTCGCAGCGTTCTGGACAGTGGTGCGGACTTCCGAGAGCCCGGCATGTTTCGGGAGGCGGGGTGGGTGGGCAGGATGAGCTTTTATGTATTTATTTTTTGACAATTTCGTCATTGGTTGTTTTACTGGTGGGGTTTTTTTTAAATTGATCTGCAGCCGTATTCCAGAAAGGGGCCGGTGCGCAGCGCTGACAATAGTAACGATGATAATTTTTTTTTAAAGTGAATTGCAGACCGAGATGGTCGCACACCCCTTTGTGTCCCTTTGCCGCAACTTGAGGTCTGAGATGTGCCGGGGGGGGGGGGGGGTGTTTCCTCCAGAAGAGCTCTTGGAGGGGTCCTTGGGGCTCTCTGAGCTTGGCGGTTTCCTGGCAGACATCTCGTGGACCAACTAGGTAACATCATCAGTGATGGAAGGGAGTTTGCTCTCTGTTTATGTACAAGTGGCCTGCCCTGTCAGTGTCTGTGGGAGTGTTGTTTTCTTCTTGTTGATTCCTTGATTGGGCTTTAGTTTACTGTGATTATTGTCTGTGATTATTGAGTTGGTAGTGGCAAACCACTTGTATATAAACAGCAAACCCCACTCCTTTCTGGCATTGATGATGTTGCCTAGTTGGGTCATGAAATGTCTGCAAGAAAACCAACAAACTCAAAGACCACCAAAGACCCCACAGTTGTTGTCTCCTCCTCCTCCTCGCAAACCCTCTTCCCTATTAGCACTGATGATGTTGCCTAGCTGGATCACAAAACATCTGCAAGAAAACAACCAAGCTCAGAGACTACTATGGACACCTTCATTTCAACCCTGAGCTATAAATATTCTTCATCGAGTTTATTTTTATCCAACAAATCGACTTCCCTATTTTATTCTTTTTTCCCCCTCTGGCTCATCTATGACTGTTGATCTATGTCATCCATTCCTGTTGCAAATGCTTTTCCTAATTTAGCAGTGAGATTTTTTGGATCTACTCATCTTTTTCTTAAAAACAGAATTGGGGACCCAAAGTACCAAAGAGAAATCTTTTCCAGGGAGGTGGGAGCGGGTTGGAAGATTCCTTGGTTAGAGCTCCTTGGAGCACATTGGGATCTGGAGGGAGAGAGAGACAATTTGGGGTGGGATTTTCCTTCTTGCAATTGTCATTTTCCTTGTTCCGTTTTGCATTGCATTGCACTAGTTGCAAAACCAGTTTTGGAAGAGGGGATGCGTTGATGGTTCTGGAATTTCTTGATGGAGAAAAGTTTGAAATTTCTCATTTGGAGAAGGTCGTTTGGATACAGATGTAAAATGCAAGCAGATTTTCCTTGGGGTGAAGAATGGGGCATTCTCCACTACCCAGAAAGAAAGAAAAAAAATATTTTCCCGAAAGGACAATGGAGGGCAAATAACTTTTACACGACTTTTTCTAAGCAAAATATATATTTACGTTTATATATGTATATACAGCCATCTTTTTTGTCTTTTAAAAGCAGTTAGGCCAACTTTTGAGGATTAGCCTCCAAGTAGAAACAAGTTTGTTTTTTTTAATGGAGATGACTTTTGTGGAAGTTAAGAAACAGGAGTGGGTCTATCCTTTCTGATCAATACCAGCAGCTGTGTAGCACCAACAGGTCCTTCAGATTGGTCTGGAGGACCTTTAAGTGGTCCATCTCTTCCTTCCCCTGCAGGGATTGTTGTGTTAAGGTGTGTTTAAAAACTCAGTGGATTCAGTGGATTCTCTTGCTGTCATTGGACCAAAATATTGTCTGTTTGTATGGCGTGACTCTTCTTGAGATGTTTTGATTCCCAGAAAGAGACCATGAAGATCAAAGCTGCCAGAAATCCAGAAGAGAGAAACCCCTGGGCAGGATTTCTGGCTTTGTTTGAAAGGACTTTTTTCCTGCTAATTTTCTTATTTTTTTCTCTCCCTGTGGCCCTCCTTGAACAATTCAAAGCAGTGGGTCTTGATTTTTTTTGCACTAGGCCAGGGGTCAGCAACCTTAAACACTCAAAAGAGCCACTTGGATTCATTTCCCAGAGTAAAAACATCGGGAGTCGCAAAACCTATAGGGTGAGGGGGTGAAAAGCTCCATAAATTGTGTGCTAGAGGGTGTTGCAAATTGGTGGCTGTGACACATATTTTGAGCGACGTAGCCGCAGCAGAGGGATGAAAGAGCCACGTGATTCTAGAGCCGCAGGTTGCCGACTCTTGTCACTAGGGAAATAAGTTATTTTTTTCCTGAGTGGGTGTCACGTCACGGTGAGGATGATGAAGTCGAAGTAGCTGGCTGAGCTTCCGACTTGCCAATCACCAACTTTTAATAAAGATTTTTTCCCCCCAATTTTTTTTTATTCTTTGAACATCTCTGAGTGAACAATGTGATTCCAGGTTTTAACATACATACATAATCATAATTACATTTTCAGCTTTCTTATCCAATTTCATATATCATTACCTATTCCATTTTTCTTTTAATATGTTTTATCATTTCATGTTATTTCATTCATCATTTCCAATCAGAATTTTTTTTTAATCCTAAAATAAGTTAACCAATATTTATCCCCTTTCATTGTCAATTCAATCTTACCACCTATTTTTATTTTATATATTCTCCCCTTTTTATTCCATTAAACACTATATATAACAAATTAAAAAATAATTTAAAAAACACATATCAATATAGCCTTTTTTAGTTACTATATCCTATATTAACCACAATGATCTATTTACTTTTTATATATGCATATATATCTTTTCCCCCAATCGGGTTCCACATGTTATTCTTTCCCTATTACATAATAAATCTTATGTTTATTCCAAAAGCATTTATATAAGAAACCTATTGTAAATGTTAATAACAATATTATAATTTTTAATTTCCATACTCATTTTCTTCATCACCTTAATAATTATTATATATTACTCTTATTTTTAATTCTTGTTTAACATTATAATCATTTTTTAAAATATTTTTTTTTAATGCCGCTTGGAAATGTACGATTGAATCTCGCCATGCCAGTCAATCGATCGCACCCCTACACCTACACCAAAATAACATTCATTTACAGCTGCTGGGCTTTCTCACTTTCTTTGGGAGGGAGCATCGACATGTAGAGTTTCACTTAACGACAGTTCACTTGAACGACGGTTCACAGGATGGAGGGACTCGGGAAGGGTGCTTAATGACCGTAATAACTTCCTTGACGACAATCATAAAAACGGTTGTAAAACCAAGTCGGCTTACTTAGGGGCCTGTTTAATGCCCCCTTCTACCCAGCTGGCTTACGACCAAAATTCTGTGTCCAGTGATGGTCATAAATCGAGGGCTATCTGCAAATTTGGCATGTAATACCCAAGGTGGAGGGATGTCCATAAACTTCACCTTCAGCATTTTATTTTTAAAGCTGACTTCATAATTTGGAGCATTTTATTTTGAATTTATTTTAATTTTTACTCCTCTCTCCCTCTCATCTATCTTTCTCATCTATCCCTTTCTCATCTCTTTCTCCTCTTGTCTCTCCTCTCTGTCTCTCCTCCCTTTTTCTGTGTCCTCTCTCTGTGTCTCCTCATCTCATTCTCTTGTCTCTGTCTCTCCATCTTTCTCTGTCTCCCTCCCCTCTCCTCTTTGTCTCTCTCTGTCTCTCATCTCTCTCTTTCTCTCTTAGTCTCTCTCTCTCTTTGTCTCATAAGCCACCATGCCTCCCCCCACCCAATTCTCATTTTTGGATCAAGATGGGAAATAAAAATGGATAGTCTTCCACTCACGGCCACAATTGAGCCTCAAATCTCTGCTGCTAAGCAAGATGTTTGTTCAGTGAGCTTGGTCCCATTTTACATCATTTCTTGCCATTTCTCCTCCATTGATCAACCTTTATTTTTTTTATAAAACCACAAGTTTGTTAAGTAAATCCCTGCTGTTGATAAGTTAGTCACCTGGTTGTTAAGTGAATCTGGCTTCCTCGTGGACTTCCCCTGTCAGAAGGTCGTAAAATTGACACCCCACCCCCCCAGACACTGCAACCGTCATAAATATGAATCCGTTGGCAAGAGTTTGGTTCACGTGCCTTCCTAGGGAATGCTGCGAAGGTCGCCAGTGTGAAAAACTCGGAACGGTCACAAAACGAGTGGTTGTAAGTTGAGGACTACCTCTGGCAGTCTTGGATCTTCATTTTTGCAATCACTTGAAAATGGCTCTTTTTCCCCCCCTAGTATAGTTATAGGGGAGAAATACCTCAGGCCGCCATGTTTTGCAGGGTAATGGGGTTACTTACCAAGGGTGTGTGTGGCAAAACTGGTTTTGCTACATTTTCCTCCATTGATCAACCTTTATTTTTTATTTCTTTTATAAAACCACAAGTTTGTTTTCTTCCTTTCTCTGTTGTGGAGGGGTGTGTCTGTGTGTGTATTTGCGAATGTGCAGGAACCGGGTGGGATCTGTGGTGCAATTTCTGTGAAACAGATTTTGTCACCAAATAAAGGCATTTTTTACTTTTTTTCTTATGGTGTCCAGCATTATTTTTTTTTGGGGGGGGGGGGGGGAGTGACAACTGGATCCTACCAGTTTGATCCAAGAATATTCCATTTGCTTCAAGACGATTATTACCCTAGTCTGCTTTTCAGGCCTCTCTAGAGCAACAGAATTGGAAGGGACCTTGGAGGTCTTCTAGTCCAACCCCCTGCTCAAGTCCTCGATTTACATCTGAAAAATTGGCAACAGGTATTATACCGATGTCTGTAGAGATTCTCTATCATCCAGGTCATGGTTGTCCCAAAGGTGCTTTTTCAGGAGGCAACTGGACTTTCTCGTTTCTTCTTTGAAGATGTTTCGCTTCTCCTTCAAGAAGCTTCTTCAGCTCTGACAGGATGGTGGGGAACGGAAGGATTTATACTCCTTGCAGACAGCTGGTCATTTGCATTCTTTTTAGAGGGAATTCCATAGAAAAAAATTGCAGACTACAGGAACCATTGGCACTACTCAGGTGACCCTGAGGACACAAATAAACCTCCAAATGGCCTCAACGACCCTGTAAAAGGATGCAAATGACCAGCTGTCTGCAAGGAATATAAATTCTTCCATTCCCCACCATCCTGTCAGAACTAAAGATGCTTCTTGGATGAGAAGCGAAACGTCTTCAAAAGAAAAAACAAAGTCCAGTTGCCTCTTGAAAAAGCACCTTTGGGACAACCGTGACCTAAATGATTGAGAATCTCCATGGACATCTGATATAGGGTCTCCTGCTTGAGCAGGGGGTTGGACTCGGAGACCTCCAAGGTCTCTTCCCCTCCTCTGATTCTAAAATTCTTTCTTTCTTTCTTTCTTTCTTTCTTTCTTTCTTTCTTTCTTTCTTTCTTTCTTTTCTTTCCTTCCTTCCTTCCTTCCTTCCTTCCTTCCTTCCTTCCTTCCTTCCTTCCTTCCTTCCTTCTTTCTTTCTTTCTTTCTTTCTTTCTTTCTTTCT
>NW_020717428.1:49859-62023 GCF_900518725.1 Notechis scutatus | reverse complement strand
TGCACCTAAAACCAGTGTTGCTTTTTAAAAGTTCGGCCATTTTAAGAAGTGCGGACTTCAACTCCCAGAATTCCATACTTAACCTTTTCAAAGTGGCTGAGGTTAAAACCCAGGGGTGGTAGCCGAAAATCAGAAATCTGATGATTTCTTTCATCAGCTCCTGAGTTTTTTACAGAATGAATCTTTTACCTCATTTTGCCATTTTGAACCAATTTATCCCAGTGTTTTTCAACCTCATCATGCCTGGTCTTCAACTCCCAGAATTCCATGCTTATTCCATGCTAATTCTCCCAGGATTCCAGGCTTAAGACAGCGGAAATTCAACTCTCAGAATTCCATACATCTGTGAACTTCAACTCTTAAGGTTCTAGGCCTAAGACAGGTGAACCTCAACTCCCAGAATTCTATGCCTGTGTGAACTTCAACTCTCAGGGTTCTATGCTTAAGAGATAGGAACTTCAATTCCCAGAATTCCATGCTTACATCGATTTCACCTCAGGATTCCAGGCTTAAGATATGTGACCTTCAATTGATATAAGCATTTATCCCAGGGTTTTTCAGCCTTAGCCTCTTTAAGATGCATGGACTTCCAACTTCTAGAATTCCATGCTTATGTGAACTTCTACTCCCAGGAATCTATGCTTAAGGAACTTCAACTCCCAGAATTCCATGCTTATGTAGGTTTCACCTCCCAGGATTTCAGGCATAAGATGCATGGACTTCAACTCCCAGAATTCCATGTTTATGTGAACTTCCAACTCCCAGGATTCCATGCTTAAGAGAGGTATAGACTTTGTGCTCTCTGAGGTTGGTGGTTTTCTTGCAGACATTCATTACCCAAACTAGCTAACATCCCCAGTGCTAGACTTCAATCCCCACAATTCCAAGCTGCCTGGGGAATCCTGGGAGTTGAAGTCCAACCATCTGAAAGTGGCCATGCAACTGTCCGAGATTCTTGTGGCTGTTCAAAAGCACAAAACTGTCCGCCTTCAAAAAATAATAATACAGGTAGTCCTCGACTTACGACCACAACTGGGCCCCAAATTTCTGTACTCCAGGATCCTTCATCATACCCATGTTTCCCCGAAAATAAGACCCTGTTTTTTTGCCACCAAAAAAGGCACCAGGTCTTATTTTCAGGGGATGTCATCCACTGACTAACCTCACTTGCGCGCATCACCCCCCAGCCTCATTTTCGCTGTCAAGAGGCCTTCAGGAGCTGCTTCTGTGGCCGGCAAGGCTTTCCTGAAGGCCTCTGCAGCCGGTAACAGAGCTTTGGATCGATCCAGACCTTTGTTATCAGCTCCAGAGGCCTTCACGAAAGCCTTGCCAGCCTTGCCGGCTGCATAAGAAACGGGCCAGCAAGGCAGGTGTCGGGGTGTGCGAGGCCTGGCTACACCTGTCCAAAGGTAAGTAGTAGGGCAGTTCTACCACCCTATCCCCATCTTAGCTTAATGTTTACCCATCCACTCGAGTGGGCGGGATCTTAATTAGGGCTTATTTGGGGGGGGAAGGGCTTATATTGGGCGTACATAAAAAGCTAGGACTTACTTTCAGGGTAAGGTTGCATTTTGGGGGAAACGGTAATTATGAGTCGATTTCCAGTCACCTGAATTTTTATCACACAACACGAAGGTCGTAAGTGTGTAAAACTTCTTTCGGTGCCGTTGTAACTTCAAACAGTCCCTAAACGAGCTCTCGTAAGTCAAGGACTACCTGTAGCAAACAGATGAATTTCCAAAGCCCCCCCCCCCCACCCCTCTATAGGGACCAATACAGGTCCGTTCTTCCCCACTCCCTCCCTCTTTTTAAAAGGCCCCCTTGCCATGAGAGCCTCCCTGCTTTCCCACGGCATAATTGGCCATGTCCCCGCAGCTAGAAATCCAGCCGCGCAGCCCAACGGCCAGCTGCAAAATTGTAGGGCCTCTCATTTTTGTTTTTCCCTTTCTTTAATAGGGTATTCAGCTGCTTTTCTCCGCATGTTTAGACGGCTTGATCTGCCCCGTGCTCCGAGTCCGGCTGGCTGGTTTTTTTTTGTCTGGCGAAAATGTGAGAGACTTAGATTTGGTGTTGGGCGTAAGGGTGCTCTTGCCGGCGTCCGGCGTCCGGGGTCCGCAGATGGCCTCCAGGGCTTTCAATTCGGAGGTGGGCTTCTCCGCCAAGAACTTCAGCACCCAAGAGACTTTCAGGATCTCCAAGATGTTCAGACGTTTCGAGGCCGGGCGCAGGATGCGACGGATCAAGTCCTGGAAGGAGATAGATTTCCACGCTGAAGGCCCCCGTTGTGTGGTCATGACCACACCTCTCCCTCCCCGCCACAGGGACATGCGTGTTGGGGGACACACACGCCACGTGGGGTGCGTTCACCAACACCTAATAATTGTTCTCGGACAGAAAGGGGCAACTTTGCCGCAGCCGACTCGCTGCGGGACAATCCATTTATTTGAAATAATTTTTTAAAATTATTTTATTTTTTTTGTCATTCGCATTTCATTTTGGGCTCTCCTTTGGCAATCTTCTTTAATGATGCTATTCCACCATTTCTTGATGTTCATGTAGCTCTTGTCCAGTGGCGAGTTGGCTGCAGCGAGTTAATAACCGAATAGCAGGGTTGGAAGGGACCTTGTAGGTCATCTAGACCAACCCCTTCCTCCGTCCAAGCAGGAGATCCTACACCATTTCTGACAGAAAGCTTCCAGGGATGAAAGCTTCCAGACATCCCTCCCGCACCCACACACACACTACTCTGGCCAGGAAGGGATCAAGATTTAGCCCGGCTGGACAGTCAGTTTTCTGAGTGGCTCAGAACCAAATTATTTTCTGCCAAAATTAAAAAAAAGGAGTCTTGAAGCAAAAGAAGACTGGGATGGATGAAAGAGAAAGGATGAGAAAGGCAGCAGGGAGGACGGGAGACGATGTGGGTGGATGGATGAGTGGAGAGATGCTGCAACCTCTAAGGAACCCAGAGAGGAGGGAAGGAAAGAGCGAGGAAGGGAGGGAAGGAAGAGGTGGGAGGGTTGGAAGGAAGGAAGGAGGGAAGGAGGAAAAAGGAGTGAAAGAGTAGTGGGAGAAGGAAGGGAAGTGAGAGGAGGGAAGGGGAAGAAGAGGGAGAAGAAAATGATGGAGAAAAGGAAGGGAAGGAAGGAGTGGGAGACAAGGAGAATGAGGGAGGAGGAAAGGAAATGGAAGGAAGGAGGGAAGGAGGAAAGAATGAGGTGGAAGAAAGGAGAGGTGGAAGGAGAGGGAGGAAGAAAAGGAATGAAGGAGTAGTGGGAGAAGCAAGGGAAGTGAGGAAGGAAGGAAAGGGGAAGGAGGAGGAGGGAAGAGATGGAGAAGAAGGTAGGAAAGAAAGGGAGAGAAGGAAGGGAAGGGAAGAATGGGAGAGAAGGAAGAATGAGAGGAGGAAAGGGAGGGAGGGAGGAAGAAAGGAGAAAAGAATGAAGGAGTAGCAGGAAAGAAGGAAGGGGAGTGAGGGAGGAGAGAAAGAGGGATGGAGGAACAGAAGTGGGAGAGAAGGAGGAAAGGAAGAAAAGAGGAAGGAAGCAGAACACGGGAGGGAGGGAGGGAGGGAAGGAAATTCACACATCTTCAGCCTACCAAGATGGAGAAACACCAGCTTGGCTGCTACTGTTTGCCCCATCATTCCCAGCCACCCAGCCGGTGAGGCAGCCCAGGTGGGCTGCCCACCCCTCACCTTAATCTCGTCGTTGATCTGGACATGGCTGGGGAAGTTGACCTCCTTCTGCGTCTCCCGCAGCAGCTTCTTGAGGTTGGTGTCGTCGAAGGGCAGGTGGGCCACCACCAAGGTGTAGAGGATGACGCCCATACTCCAGGTGTCGGAGAGGAAGGGGTTGTAGGGCAGGCCCAGCAAGATCTCCGGGCAGGCGTAGGCGAAGCTGCCGCAATAGGTCTGGCTGAGGTGGGAGAAGCAGCTCATCATGCGGTAGGACGGGGAGGGAGGGGGCTGCGTCTGGGGCGCCACCATCTTGGAGAAGCCGAAATCTGAGATCTTGATGTTCTCCCGCTTGTCCAGCAACAGGTTCTCCAGCTTCAAGTCCCTGTTGGCACGAAGGGGGAGAGGTGAAGCCAAAGGCCACCCGTCCACCCAACCAACCACCCTAATGCTGCTGCGGGTGGTCCTCGACTCAACAACGGTTTGTTTAGCAACCGTTCAAAGTTACAGTGGCCCTGAAAAAAGGGGACTTACGTTCAGAGGTGGCCTGCTACCGGTTCGCACCGGTTCGAGCAAACCGGGTGCTAATTTTATATCTGGTTCACTGAACCAGTAGTTGCAACAACGGGCTGGCCTCACTAACCTTGCCCCCTCCCGGGAGTCCCCCACGCAGCCCATTTTGGATACCAAGTTAGCGCAGGGCCCACACGGAGATTCAGGAAGAGTGAAAAACAGCCTCCCGGAGGCTTCAGAAAGGCAGAAATGGGCCCGGGAGCCTCCAGAGCCCAGGGAAGGGGGAAATGGGCCTCCCAGAGGCTCGAGGAAAGCCTCTGGAGCCCGAGGAGGGCGAAAAACTGGAAGTTCCGGAAAGCCGGAAACAGGCCCATTTTCAGCCTCCGTAGAGCCTCCGGAGCCCAGGGAGGCCATTTTGTCCTCCTGGAGGCTCGAGGAAAACCTCCGAAGCCCAGGGAGGGCAAAAATGCCCACCCACCACCGCGATGCAGGAGGCCAACTAGGCCACGCCCACCACGGCCACGCCCACCCAGGATCCGGGCAGAGAAACAGTTCCTAACGTTTTTGAATCCCACCTCTGCTTAGGATGACCATTTTTCCAGTCTGTGCAGCCTTCTTGAAGTCACATGATCCGAAGTCAGACGCTTGGCAATGGATTTGTATTTGTGACGGTGGCTGTGTCCCCCAGGGGGGGGGTCACACGGACATTTTGCGAACTTCTGACCAGCAAAGTCAAAGGGGGGGGGAGCCAGATTCGCTTAACGACCATGTGACTCGCTTAAAAACTGCAGCGATTCACTTAGCAGCAGTGGGAGGATAGGATGTAAAATGGGGCAAAAAGTTCACTTAACGCCTCAGCCACAGAAATTGGGGTGGGCTCCATTGTGGTTATAAGTTGAGGACTACCTGCCTTTTTCTGAAGGTGGGCAGAGTTTCGTGATTTATAGGTAGTCCTCCAATTACGACCTCAATGGAACCCCACATTTCTGTGGCTAAGGGAGACATTTGTTAAGTGAACCCTTATGGCCATCCTGCATTGCAACAATTGGCTATTAGAACGGTCAATCAAAATATTGCAACCTGGGGAACTTCCCTCCAGTTTATGTAAATAGTCCTCAACTTATAATCTCAGTGGAGCCCCAAATTTCTGTGGCTAAGAAGGATATTTGTTAAGTGAATTTTGCTTCATTTTAACACTTTTCTCGGCACGGTTGTTAAGTCCGTCACACAGTTGTTAAGTGAATCCAGCTTCCCCCTGGGCTTTGCTGGTCAGAAGGTCACAAAAAGGGATCATGGGACACTGTGACCGTCATAAGTATGAGTCAGTGGCCAAGTGTCTGAATTTTGATCATGTGACCATGGAGATGCTGCAACAATTGTAAATATGAAAAATGGTCATAAATTGCTTTTTCCAATGCCGTTGTAACTTTACTAAACGAACTGTTGTAAGTCAAGGATGACTTTGCATCACCCATTTTCCAATAAAGGTATCCCTAATTTCTAAGGAACTCAGGGAGGGAGGGAGGAAGGAAAAGAAAGGAGATAGAAAAGAGGAAGGAGAGAATGGAGGGTGGGAGGGAGGGTGGGAGGAAAAAAGGAAGGAAGGAAAGGAAGGAAGGAAGAGAGAAAAGGAAGGAAAGAAGGGAGGGAAGGAGGGGAGGGAGGAAGTAAGGAGAGGAAAGGAGAAAAGAGGAAGGAAAGAAGGAATGGTGGGAGGGAGGGGTGAAGAAACAAGGGAGGGACGGAGGGACGGTAATAGGGAGGAAGACAGAAGGAAGGAACAAAAGGAGGAAGGAAGATAGAAAAGAGAAAGGAAAGAAGGGATGGTGGGTGGGAGGGTGGGTGGGAGGAAGTTAGGGAGGAAGGGAAGGAAGCAAGAGAAAAGGAAGGAAAGAAGGAGGGAAGGGAAGGAAGGAAGGAGAAGAAAGGAGAAAAGAGGAAGGAAAGAAGGGGTGGGAGGGAGGAGAGAAGACGGAAGGAAAGAAAGGGAGGAAAGAAGAGAGATAAGAGAAAGGAAAGGGGAGGGTTGGAGGAAGAAAGGGAGGGAAGGAAGGAAGATAGAAAAGAGAAAAGAAAGGGAGGGATGGGAAAGGGACGGAAGGAAAGAGAAAGGCAAAAAGAAAGAAGGGATGGTGGGAGGGAGGAAGGAAAGGAAGGAAAGGAAGGAGGGAGGGAGTTCCACCCATCTTAAACTTGCCAAGATTGAGAAAGATTGCCCATGGAAATGAAATGGTGTTTGATTGCTGAGAGGCCCACCTCAAAGGGCTGACAGAGCTTCGAATCCCCTCATGAACAACATGGATCACTCCAGATCCCAATTCAAAACCCAGCCGGGTTAGAAGCCCGAAGGGCGCATTTAACACACATACGCGCGCACACCCTCACCGATGCACGATGCCCTTGCCGTGCAGGTAGGCGATCCCCAGGGTCAGCTGGGAGAACCACTTGCCAGCCAGAGCTTCCGAACAGGCCCCGGACTTCTGGATCCATTCTAAGACATCCCCGCTTGGTGCCAACTCCATGATGATGTAATGGCGGGAGGTGGTCTCGATGGCCTGGTAGAAACTGATGACGTATTTGTGGCGGAGGCTCTTCATCACCTGGAAAAAAGAAGAGAAGGCTCAGGGTTCGAATCATGGCCTGCCCCCACCCTTCCCTCGCGTGCCCTGTTCTTCCGCTGCAGGAAAAAAATAAAATATCCTAAAAACTAAATGACTTTAAGGATAGCTCCCTGTCTTGAAATTCTGACCAGGAAGACATAGGTAGGAATGAAAAGCTAAGGGGGAGCAACAGTGCCTCTGAGAGAGTGCAAAGTGCCTTTCCAAAAGATGACCCACCAGGCGTTGAAAATTTCCCATTTGGGACAGGCAGGCCACAACATACGACCACAATCGAGCCCAACATTTCTGCTGCTAAGTAGGACATTTGTGAAGCAACTTTTGCCCCGTTTTATGACCTTTCTCTCCCCAGTTGTTAAGTTAAATCACTGCAGTTGTCAAGGTAGTCCCACGGTCATTAAGTGAATCTGGCTTCCCCATTGACGTTGCTCGTCAGAAGGTCGCAAAAGGGGATCACGTGACCCCTGGGACACTGTAGCCGCCACAGTACGAGTCAGTGGCAGCCAAGCGTCTGAATTTTGACTCACATGACCATGGTGGGAGCAGCAACGGTGGTCGTAAATGTGAAAAACGGCCGTAAGTTGCTTTTTTCAGTATCATCCTAAGTTTGAACGGTCACTAAATGAGCTATTCTAAGTTGAGGGGCGACCTGTATTTGTTGGACCCCTGTAAAGATATGAAAGTAGAGGTTTACAAGGGATTCACACAAGGGTGGGATTAAAAAAATCCCAGCAACTAGTTCGCTGCCCGGTTGCAGAGTGGGCGTGGCCATGGTGGGCGTGGCCTACTGGAACTTCTGGGAGGGCCATTTTTCGCCTTCCCCAGAGTCCCGAGGCTTCCCTCGGGCCTCTGGGAGGAGGGGAAACGGCTTCCCCCGGGCTCCTGAGGGCCTCCAGAAGCTAGGAACAGGCCCGCTTCCGGATTTCTGGAACGGCCCATATTTCGCCCTCCCAGAACCTCCACACGGGCCCTGCACTTACCTTGGATCCAAAACGGGGCGTAGGGAGACTCCTGGGAGGAGCCAAGGAAAGATGGGCGGGGCCAGCCGTTTGGTTCAAATAGCGGTTTGGTGAAGCAGATGTAAATTTAACATCCAGTTCACCCGAACCGGTCCAAACCGGATGAATCCCACCTCTGATCATTCACAGCTTTCCATTCAGGGGAGACCCACGTGTACACAAACACCCACCCGCTCCCACTTCAAGAATGACCTGTATTTCCCTGGGTAAGAATTTCGTGAGATAATCCTCCGAGGCCTTCTTCTTCGAGATGATCTTAATAGCCACCATGGACTTCTGCTTGGAGAAGTAAGCTTCGTAGACAGTCCCGTAGGAGCCGTGCCCGATGGCTTTGCCAATTTGGTAGCCATACTGGTCCATCACCGAGACGTACGGTGTGGAGGTCGAGTGTTCCACCATGGCGGAAAGCTTCTCCGCTGGGGAGATTTCCTTCCGGGAATTGGTCGGTTCTATCTCGGCTCTGGGAAGACTTCAGCGATATAGAGAAAGACCCGCCACTGAGGACAGTGGTGGAGTATAGACCACGTCTTGTGGGACCCTGGTTGGAAGATCTCAACAACCTTCCACAAAAAGGATAAAACGTTCCTCCCACTGCCTGTTCCTCTCCCCAACGGTCTGGAAAAGGAACGTGTTTGGTTCAGAGAGGATCGGGCGGAGGTGGGGGGATCCTGTCGGGATCCACCTCTCTTCACCCTATTGAGTCTAGGTTAGGAGCACCCAAAGAGACTGCTTCCCTTTGACAATATCAGAGGGATAACGGGCTGCCACCTCCAAGACCTGAAGGGTTGACCGGAATCACTCTGACCGGGTCCCACCAAGATTCTGATGATGCCATAAGCCATGTTTAAGCCTTCTGGCTACCCCGATTGGTTGCTGGGGTTCCGGTTACCATAGAGAACCTTCTAGGAATGCAGGTATTGTCTTCCAACAGGGACCTTGGAGAATGTTCCACCGAGGCTAAGAAGGAAAGAGAACAATGGATGGAAGGACACCAATCCCCAGTTTAAATCTCACTTTCCATGTTAAGTATGAATTTGCTGTTTAACGAAGCGTTCCTCATCCTTGGCATCATGAAGATGGGTTGACTTCAACTCCCAGAGCGCCATGTCTCTTTTCTGGTCTTCATTTGGTCTCTGCAGAACTCAGTAAGCCTTCAGAAAAATAGAGTTGGAAGGGACCTTGGAGGTCTTCTATTCCAACCCCTTGCTCAAGCAGATGATCTTAGACAAATGGCTGTCCAATCTCTCCTTCAAAACCTTCAGTGCACCTACAACTTCTGGTGGCAAGCTGTTCCAATGATTAAATTCTTCTGTCAGGAAATTTCTCCTTAGTTCTAGATGGCTTCTCTCTCCTTGATGAGTTTCCATCCATTGCTGCTTCTCCTGCCTTCAGGTGCTTTGGAGAATAGCTTGACTCCCTCTTCTTTGTGGGAGATACTGGAAGACCGCTATCACCCCTTCTTTTCATTAAACTAGACACACCCAATTCCTGCAACCATTCTTCATATGTTTTAGCCTCCAGCCGCCACAAAGAAGTCCACCTATTTTTCCAAAACACCAGAAGACAGGACAAGAAACAATGGATGGAAACTAATCAAGGAGAGAACCAGCCTAGGGATAAGAATAAATTTCCTGACAGTAGGAACAATTAACCAGTGGAACTCCTTGCCACCAGAAGTTGTGAGTGCTCCATCACTGGATACGCTTAAGAAGAGACCTGACATTCATTTTCCTTGTCTTCTGCTCAAGCAGGTAGGTTGGTCTAGAAGACCTCCAAAGCCCCTTCCAATTCTTTTGTTCTGTATTCTGTGATAGTTTCTTTGAAAAATTCCTCTCTTGATATTAATTTCTCCCAGTCTTTCACCATCAACCAACAATTGTGTCTTAAGCTGCGCCGTTGATCTTGGCACAAAGCTTTTGATGTTTCAACCATTTTTTTCCAGGCACGATTATCTAATCTTGGGGTAGGAAGTCAAATGCCCTTTTGTAGTGAATCCATACTACCATGTTGGTCTTCCTTCTTCTCTTGCAGTTTTCCAAAATCATCAGTTAGGAGAGTGGTGCGGTGGCCTAGAGGCAGAGCTCTTGCTTCACAATCATTTGGCTGTGAGTTCAATCCTAGGTAGAGGCAGATATTTCTCTCTTTGGGCTCAATGAGAATGTATTTGCTGTAAAAAGAAAAAACACCGCATTGGCGACAGGAAGGGCATCTGGCCAGTAATCACACAGCTCCATTCCATTTCCCAGACTCTACCCTGCAAGGCATTCTTGAAGTCCAGATATTTTGGGATGGCACTCCTATTGCTACCACTGCTATTATTATTACATACACCGGTTGTCCTCGCCATTCTTGTAATGACCGTTTGAAATTACCACGGCACTGGAAAAAAGTGACTTACGAATGCTTTTCATACTTATGAACAACGCAGCAATCCCCAAGGTCACATGATCAAAATCTAGACATTTGGCATTATCGCTTTGCCCTTGGAAATCCCACAATATTTAAATTTCAATCAATTTTTCCTTATTTATTTCATACGCAATATGATATTTTTAGGTATTATTGAATAGGTATTATTTATTTAATGCTTTTATTATTCAAGATGTAGGATTATGTATTATTTCATAAGTACAATGTGTTGACATTGATTTATCTGAGGCTCACTGTTTATTATTTAGCTATTTATTTGGGAGACAGGTCCTTTATGATTTAATTATTTAATCCGTGTGATTTATTTATTTATGTTTGGATGTGCAGTTTATTATTCAATTATTTATTGAACACGTGCGATTTATCCATTTATATGGGTTTATGTAATATGCACTATTTGTGTATCATTTAATAATTGATTGGATATTTATTATGACGATCCTTTTAAACTCAGGTTTGGAAAACCGTCATGAGCTTAAATAATTAAAAGCAGTCCTGGAAGGAATAAAGAGCTCAATTTTACGAGATGCTTGATTGAGATTCCCCTGAAGAATTTCTGCCTGTCTGCTAGAGTCTAGAAGATCTCACGGAGCCCTGCTTCCCGTTCACGCCTCCCCCGCCCCCACTCTCCGCTCCTATTCCAACGTGGGGCTGTCCCTTTAAAACGTGGGCGGGGCCAGTTCCCTGACGTCTCCTCTCCCTCAGGGACGCCGCCTCCCGCTTCCCCCAACCCGGAACTGCGTCCTGGTGTGGGCAGCGAAGGCCCCCCGCGACCCGCTGAGGGCGGAAGCGACCAACAGACGTGGCCGAGGCCTTCCCAGCGATCGCCTGAAGGACCTCGACGGCTTGGAAAGCCGCGGCTCCGCAATTAAGCCCTCCTTCGCTCTTCAGGACCGCGTGCGGTGCGAGGAAGCAGAGCGCGGCCGTCGTGGAGAGAAGACCTCTGCAAACCCATCAGGAGGGGGCTCCGAAAAACCAGGCAGCGCTTTGGACGCCCGCTCAGACTCAAGCCGTTTCCCCCCTCCTTCCCAACCGCCCCCCCCCCCCCCACCGCAGCTTGGGTGATTGCACTTAAGAACTTTCTCTCCTTTCTTTTTTCCTTAAGGGGCGAAAGAGACTGCGGGAAGCTCAGGCAGCGCTCGGGGCAGCCCTTACAGGTGAGTGGAGTGAGCCTTTTGGGGGAGGGGGCTTGGTGCATAGAAACCCCCCTCCTTCCCTTCCCCTTGGGGAAAGGCAGGAAAAAGGCTGCCTGTTTTTACCTGGTCTACCTTTCAGGGCTGTTGTACAGATCCAAAAGGGAGGGGGCGCAGCTCATGCTCCTCCACCAGGGCTTTTTTTTTTTTTTTTTAATGGGGGGTGAGGGTGGGGAGAAACAGGCATGTTAGGGCAGCAGGTCCATCCACAGCCCCTCCTCCCCACAAACTGGAGAGCCCTCAAACTGGACTGACTTACCTTCATGGCTTGTGGAAGGGGACAACCCCCCCCCCCAAATCTCTGGGGGTTGGGGGTGAGGGGGGGTCTCTGAAGCCATGGCTGAAAGAGAGGTGCCCACAATCATGAATGGATCAACACACACACACACAGAGTGAGAGGGGTGTTCTCAGCACTGGGTTCACACATTCTGCTAAAAAAAAACCTTCAACCTTGGTTGTCGCTCTCGGCCGTCTTTGACTGAACAAATAGAAACTGGCCTGGTTTGGCCCAACCTGCTAAGCAGGAAACCAAACAATCCACCATATGGGTAGTAGCTCAATTTAATATCTACCTATCGATCTATGTATCATCTGTATCTACTGATAGATCTGTCTGTCTGTCTGTCTGTCTGTCTGTCTATCTATCTATCTATCTATCTATCTATCTATCTATCTATCTCTATCTATCATCTATCTATCTATCTATCTATCATCTATC